>JAURVB010000149.1:0-263090 GCA_033002965.1 Piper betle | reverse complement strand
GCATTATCTTATGAGGATAAATATGTATTACTTTTTTATTTTTCTTCCCATTGTAAAAATTATTTCGATGAATCTATTCAGGAATCATGCAAAGTCTTTTTTCTCGCCTTGTCATGATAAATTCAACCTTCAAAGTACTTGTGCCGATTTTTTTCAACTGATTATAATAGAAGTTCAACATGGGGCATAGATAAGGACGGTGCACCATTGACTGGTACGACGTTCATGCTCGACGGGCTAATTTGTCGATAAATTGATTCATCAGAAGATCTAATAACATACAAAAAAGGAAATTGACAAGAGGGTGACAAGATCTTGCCTCTTCAAACGAAATCTAAGTTATGGAATAAGATCATCAGCTTCTTCAATGCATAATTTAAAAATTGGGACTTGGGACTAAACTCAATAGGCCATGAAACTCTAAACCAATTTAAGAGTCATTTAGGTTAAATACCTAATCAAACTTATTTTAAATTTAAGTGTTACTCAAAAGAATTTTAATCGAGTTGAGTTTTAGATTAAACCACCTGGTGGAGGACTAATTGTATTTTTGGACGAAGAATTATACCCCTGATTCAACCCAACCCTACCCAGGCCAAGCAACCGATAATGTAAAAACTTTATTTTCAAATAAACTATTTGACATCTAATTAAACTAAAATTAATCTGATTTAATTTTTAATTAATTGTATCTCAAGTTATATATATATATATATATATATATATATATATATAGTATGCTCTTATGGGCTGCTTTGTTTGGCAATACATACGTACCGTATTTATTTATTCTGGGCCATTGGATCCAGATCCAGCAGCCCCAATACACACCCAGCCCCCCCTGGCGCCCTCCGCCCGCGGCTATAAATGGTTGTGGCCCCCTCGTCACAAGACCACGCCGTCTCCTCCCCCCGCCACCAGCTGCCCCTTCTCGGCCGCCCCCCTCCCCCTCAAGGCCCCTGCCCCCCCGCCGCCGCCCCGCCAATCCCCAATCTACGCTCCCCCCCCCCTCCCCCTGGCCGGCCTCCCCTCCTGCTGCGGGTTGCCTCCCCCTTTGACGTGTGGAACTCATTGCGTCGAGGGTAAAAGAAAAATTTTAAGCTGGCTTAATGCTTAAATTAAACAATGAATTACAAAAACAATTAATTTTTTTGAGGACATAATAGTTGCCCATGATTTCTTATACTTATGTTTCTGTCGAGTGTTAAAAATATTTTCAGGTCAAAAATGTTATGTGAGTGTAGTCGAGGAGGCTAGATTTGCATATGTCAGCTAAGAACAAATCCAGCCAAAGAAGAGTATTCAGGTAAGAGTTAAAAGTACTTTGACTAAATTAAATTATGTTTATTGCTACTATTGTAGTTGGAAATAATTTTAGTTTTTATAAATTTTGTATTTTTTAAGTATGGACAATCATCAAGATAACAAATATGAGGAAGAATAATTAGGTCAATATATTGCAATAGTCTATCTTACTGTAGAAAATGAGTTTAAACCGAAGGTGGGAATGGAATTTGATTGTTTAGACGATGCACTCAACTTCTACAGTAGTTACTCAAAATGGTCGGATTTGGGTTACGCAAACATAGTACAAATTATTATAGAGAACAAAAAAGTTATGGTCGCAAGTGTTTGTATGTTCTAAAGAATAACATATAAAAGAAGATGAGGCACAAAAAGAAATACCCCACAAAGGAAAAGAGAAGTCATCCTATAATTAGAGAAGATTGTCATGCATGTATTAGGGTAACTAAAAATACAGAGGGTACGTAGAAGGTCATGATTTTGAAGAAAGGCATAGTCATGCACTCTTGAGACCATCAAAAACTCAATTTCTCAGGTCACATAGGCATGTTACAAGTGTGCACCAAAATTTGATTGACACATTTGGAGAGGCTAATATAAGAACTTCTCAACTAATGTCTATGCTAGAAATTGAAGCAAGTGGGCTGAAAATATTGGTTGTACAGAAAAAGATATTAGAAATACTCAGACAAAAAGTAAAGAAGAGATAAAAGAAATAGATGCTCAATTATTGCTGGAACATTTCGAGGAAATGAAAGAGATGAATGACTCCTTTTTTTATTATTATGAAGTAGATGATGAGAGTAGATTGAAGCATTGTTTTTAGGCTAATGGAATTGTAGGAAAAAATTATCAATTTTTCTCAGATGTGATGATTTTTGATACAACATATGATATAAATAAATATGCACTTGTTTTTGCACCGTTTACCGGAGTTAACCATAACATGCAAATAATTACATTTGGATGTGTTTTTTTGTGTAATGAGAAGACAGAGTCGTTTGTGTGGGTATTTGAAATATTTTTGAAAAACATAGATGGAAGGCATCTAAGGGCAATTGTTACTGATTAAGATCCTGCAATGGATAAAGCAATTAAATTAATATTTCCTTTAGCATATCATCGTCTTTATATTTGGTATATCCTTAAGAAGGAAAGTAAAGAATTAGGTGTAATTGCTCACAAAAATGGAGTTTTATAAGTCATTCCATAGTTTAATTTATGGTGCCAAAAACAAAAAGAATTTGAATCACACTGGAGTGTAATAATGAAAGACAATTGCTTAGAGGAAAATGAGTGGTTAAAATCTATATACGCAATTTGTCATACGTGGGTACCTGTGTATAGTAAAGGTATATTTTTGCTGGTATAAGAAGTTCGCAACGAAGTGAATCTCAAAACTCATTTTACTCAAGGTATGTGAACAAAAAAAATAGCCTTATTGAATTTATACATGGATTTGAGAGAGCCATCAAAAGACAGAGATTGAACAAGGCAAAAGAATCTTATAAAAACTCATATAAAAGCTTCAAATTGGTTACTCCAATCAAGATGAAATCTAAGATGACAAAGGTTTATACTCGAAAAATGTTTTATAAGTTTCAGAAAAGAATTACAATACAGTTTGGTTTGTTGCTTATCTCGTAAAAAATTAGATGAGGATGATATTGAACAGTATGATGTAACATGTTATAGAAATAATAAAGAGTTGGATGCACATATTACTTACAAGGGAGTTGATAGTAGATGCACATATAGTTGTCAACTTTTGGAAAGTGAAGGTATTCAATGTAGTCATTTGCTATATATATTGAGATTGAATGAGGGGATATTTTTCCTAAACTCTATATTATGAAGAGATGGACACTTTAAATAACAAAGGAAGTTATTTTTTACGGTGATGGAGTGGAACTTTGTGCCAATTTTAACAAAACTTTATTCTCTAATTAGGAAAAATTGCACTGCATATTTAATCGATGGGCCAAAAACGTATATTCATCATCTAAGAAATTTGACTTGCCAAGCAAAAACTTTTAGAGATAGAGAAATTGGTAGAAGATGTGGTAGATGATCCACATCATTGGAATACAAGTCCAGCATGGAATACAAATATAGCATAGAATACAAATACATCCACTGACACAATCAAAGACAAAAGGAAGTGGTAAAAGATAGAAGAGTGGTAAAGAACTTACAATAGACCATATGATAAAAGATAGGCTATGCTATAGTTACAATAAACGAGGAGTTAGGCATAATAAGTGCACTTGCCCTGCAATTATAGCACATTGGTAATGTTGTCTAACACAACCCTTGTTTTAATCTTTGTTATATATAATTTATGTAATTATTTTCTATATTTTATTTTTTAAATATGTAGGCAAAAAATGTTCCATCTGAAAGTGGAGTTATAGCATCTATTCAGGTGTGTCAGTGCGGTGATGGTAAATCTCAAAGCAGTGATGCAAAACAACTATGATAACTCCGAATCTGGAAGGGTGATAGCTCCAACTATATAATGCTAGTGATTTGTTACTTGTTTCCTTGAATTGTTATTAACTTTAATCAAACTTGACAAATTTGTAACTTGTAAGTTTGTACTTTTATTCATCATGTAGAAGAAATTTAAATGAGATAGCTCTCAACTGTTTTGATTTTGATGTGTTACCGACTTCATTAACATAATTTAAATGTTATCAGAATATATAAAAATCTGCCATTTTTTGTAATTTATAGTTGATCCCAAAATTAAGTTTTCAACAGTTTACCGAGGTAAGACACATTATTTCCGAATATTAACCCGAATCAGGACCGAGTCAAGATTTTATTGACTTGAGTCCGGACCAAGTCAATTTTATATTGGCTTAACTCGAGTCGATACCGAGTCAATTATTTATTAACTTGACTCGAGTCGATACTAAGTCAATTTTTTATTTACTTGACTCAAGTCTATACTGAGTCAATTGTTGATTAACTTGACTCGAGTCGATACCGAGTTAGTTATTTATTGACTTGACTCGAGTCGATGTCGAGTCAATTTTTATTTACTTGACTCGAGTTGATACCAAGTCTAGTTTTTTACTCGAGTCGAGCCCGGGCGCCGCTGCGAACGGTGGCGGCGGCGGCTAGAGCATTTCCAGTGGCGGCGTGGGCAGGGGTGCGGTCGTGGCATGGGGCAGCACTTGGGTTAGGGCTGGCGCGGTAGGGGTGGTCAGCTGGGTCAGGGCTGGCGGCGGCGGTAAGGGGGCGGGCGGCGATGGCGGGTGGGGCGTGGGGAGGTTGCCGGTGGGGGCGAGGGCTGTGATAGGTGGGGTCGGGAGGCTGTGGAGGATGGGGCCAGGGGGTGGTCGTGGGGGAGGGAGGGGTGGGCGGGGGGTGTGTGGCAGCGGGCGATAGCCATGGGTGGGGGCGGGGGTCGCGGTCAAGGTGGCGGCTAGGGGCCGTGGCCAAGGGGGGGGCGCAGGGCTTCGAATAAGGGGGCGGTGCTGGGCCGCAGCCGAGGGGGTGGCATGGGGCCTCTGTCGAGGGGGCAACACGGGGCCTCGGCCGAGGGGGCAACATGGGGCCTCGGCCGAGGGAGCAACGGGGCCTTGGCCGAGGGGCGGCACTAGGCTGCGGCTGAGAGGGCAAAGCAGGGCCTTGGCCGAGCGGGCGGCACTGGGCTACGGCCGAGGGGGCGGCATGGGGCCTCGGTCAAGGGGGCGGCACGTGGCCACAGCCGAGGGGGGCAAGCGAGCTCCGGCCTATGGCGCCACGGAGGAGGCATGAGGGGGGTGTGATTACGGGCCGTTGGATCTGATCTAATGGCCCATAAAAGGCAATACTGGTACGCTGTAATTATGGGCTGGCGCATATTAACGTTGTCTTTTATATATATATAGTACTTAATTTTTTTATATTATTGGCTCGAACTAAACTCGCTAGAACTCTTGTGAACAACACTTAAACTTGAAATAAATACGACCGGGATTTTGGGTCCCACGTACGAGTAGGTAGGGTAAAGTCCTGGCCGTGGCCGGGAGGAAAGGGTTCATCAACGAACCATCTTTCCATACCTCCTCCACAAGCATTAAGCAAGGGCCATGGCTATTCCGAGCTTCACCATCTTCGATGCTCGCACTCCCATCCCCCTTCGCACCATTCCCCGCACTACCAAGACCACCACCCCATGCGTCGCCGTCTTCAGGTTTGCTTCGTCGGAAATTCCACGCCTCCCAATGCTGTCAAATAGCTGTTTTTGTTTTTGCTTGAGCAGGCCATAATGAAACATTGGCCATTTTTTTGTTATTAGATTGCTGATTTATTATCCAATTGATAATGTAAGAATGTGTTTCATTGTTGTTAGATAGGTTGGAACTCTGATGATTTAGTTTATGATAAGTATATATGTATTTTTCAACATTGTGATGAGTAGTGGCGAGGATTTTGTTCTATTAGGGTTGCCGCGGACCGTGTTGGGCGCTGTCGATTAACCTGCAATGCGTCGTCTGCAGCTGGGAGCTCTGCTAGTAGCAATGACAACCCTTACGAGGTTTTTGAAAAGGATTGTTATTTCATGTTGCATATTAGAACTGTGGAATTGGTTATGCACAAGGATAAACGAGAATTTGTTAGTTGTTGGGTATTTGTTCAATTGCTTGTGCAGATCCTCGGTGTTAGCCCGATAGAGGGGTTTGATATGGTTAAGGCAGCTTATACAAGAAGGAGAAAGGATGCGGAGAAAAGAGGGGATGAAGCATATGTAGCTCAGGTTATTTATTGTTTTTCTGTTTTTTAATTTGTATGAAGTGTAGAAACTTTCTCAACCTTTTATATGGTTTATTTCCAGTTAGAAAGAGCCTATGATAAGATAATGATGTCACAGCTAAGCAACAGGAAGAAGGGATTAACGTTTGCTTCCTTTAAGGTACCTTATGTCTGCAGTGTATATAATGTTGTTTCATGGTTTTATCCTTTCTTACGTTTTAAAACTTTAGAATGGATACTCCTCCCCATTCCTAGAAATGCAAAGAACATGCCAAATATTTCTTAACATTTGGTAAGAGCTCCAGTTCCCTACTTAATATGTCAAATTTCTTATAGTTATGTGATTTCGTGTTTTTTTATCTGTCACATGTACATTAATCGTCCTTAGATTAGTAAATTTACATTGCCCTGATCCTGGTTATTTGCTAATTTCGGTGAAATTCAATTTGTATTTGTGTTTATTTTGGACAGTCTATCTGAAACAATGCATCCCATAATGTTTCAGATTTAAGGCAAACAATCTAAATCTGAAGAAAGTCAAGAGCTTCATCTTCAAGTGATAAATGAACTAGGTGATATTAATGCATGTTAACTTGGCGTGTCTTACATTCAGATAGATGACTTATTTAATGAATTCATTGATAGTAGTCTCATTAGTATGAACATGCACATAATTACATAATGGAGGAATTGGTTTTTATTCGTAGCCTCAACCAAATATAAATATTGAGGTGATGATGTTGTTTGATGCTTATGTTACTTTTTTCTCCTTTGCGGAGGGTTGTGCCAGAAAGTCATCCAACATAATATCTTGTCACTTTGCTTTGGCACACTGTCAATTTCATGACTTCTTGATGTAAATTTAAATCAATGAATAGGTGGTCCAAACTCCATTCCTTGTCTGTCAATTTCATGCCTTTGTGATTTGAACATATTACCAATCAATCAATTGGTGATCCAAATTATTTGCCCTGGCTCATTCTAATTAAAATAAGATGTAGATGATAATGATCAATGAGGTTGATTTCTCTTAATTATGAGCTGCAATAAGAGATAACGCCCCTATCTACACTTAGAACCATTGGAAATGAGAGTATCATCGAGTGAAATAACTCCCTAAAACTGGGTTTAATCCTTGTGATATGAAAGTTAGTAAAGTTAACTCTTAGTTAAAGGATGCTGCATTGTGAAGCTTGTCAAAATCTTTGAGAAGCATACACTAACGGATCCAAGTTTTTTAAGAAGCTTATAAGAATGGATCCAAATTTTGCCAGACTTTTGAATGTCTACTTCTACTTGTTTTTTTTATGGTGTTCTGTAAAAAGCTTGCAAAGTTCTTCCTTCTTAAATCTGATCCCAAATAGTTGGAGCAGGTGTTAAATTCTTTCTCGCCACTTTCTCATATGAATAGACCACATCAATGCTTTAATCTGGAATTTTCATGTCGTTTCTAATTGTCTCCATCCACGTTCTTTTAGGCCTCCCAAAATGTGTGGCAATATGCTTAGGAGATTGTGAATCAATATGTGGGCATGTCAAATATATTCAACATGTCTTATAGCTGTCAGTTTATTTAATTATTATTTCAGAACTTTTGTTGTGAGTATAAGACCATTGAACAAGAGTGCTTACTTTTCATTTGTAGGTCTCAAAAGACATCAAATATGCTGATAAGCAGCCAATTGTTCCTTGGGGTCCCAGGTTTGCCCATTTGCATTTCTCAGTTGTGTTTACTGTAATCGCTTGCCTGTATTATCTTTCTAATTGATGATCTGGTTTCAGGTTTTCCAAATCTAGTGACATGGACATAAAAATCAATATGGCTATATCTGCTGCCTTTGTAAGTTCCTCTAGATAAAAAATCCTACTGACATGTTTTATAAATCTTTCAAGTTTGCTAGGTGCATCTTGTCTATTTGCATATTGTGCAGAAATAACAGCTAAAAATGTTGAAAATGAATGATCTACACTGGTTTAAAATGATGGGGATTTCTCTTGCTGGTTGACCTTCGTAAAACCAATTTCCTCTTGAGCTTGGGCCAATATAGTAGATATGAAAAAGAAAGAACCAAATATAAATATTGTGTCCAATTGAGAGAATCAGGTAAATGAATCACTCATGGGTTATAGTGGCAATGCTGTGAGAACCAGTGGAAGAAACCTTTAGCTGATAGTCATTCATTTAATATTGAACATATATGATTAGTGTTCAATGTGATATCGGATCCACAATAATTAAAATTGGGGGGATGATAGTTTGTCATCCACGCATAGTTAAGTTTTTTCATTTTTAACTATCTTTTTGAGTACATGAACGTGTACCTCCAAATTAATTTCAAACATGCAAACTGTTATTTGGGGTGATTTTGTGATACTTGGCTTCTTTACTGTTTCTCTTACAGTTTATATTAAACTATTAATTTCTTGCCATGTTAATGATATGAGAATATGTTGGATACATGAATGACTTAAAAAAATGATTGAAATTGGTGATACCGGAAACAAGCTGAAGCATTTTGTCCACTTGGCAGACAGCATGGATATTTATAAAACAGAGTGCTGAATACAAACCTCTACAATTTTTGGCGTTTGTATTTGTTTATCGGATTTTTGAGAAGCTGAAATCCTTCGAACCACAGCAGTCACCTACATTTGATGTGAGCTATTATTCAGCACATTCTGAAAATTAATTCTTAATAATGGATGGGCACATCCTGCTAGTTTATATCTCTATTTTCCTTCTATATTTTTCCTTTCTCCATGTTCTCTATTGCATATGTCATTTTCTCGTGGTAAACTTATTTACCAGGAAGAGGGTATTGAAGATGAAGGCCGAGCTATTCGGATGGGAAAACGACTCCTTCGGGCTCTTGCATTGGTCTTTGGCTGTGTAGCTGCTGTATCTTTAGTAAGTTCTTTTTTGGTTGATTTCAGGTCGTTTACATAAGTTTCCTGATGAGAAAGTAAAACTCTTTTTTTGCTTCACTTCTAACTAATGTTTTTGTTATAGGCGTATACTGGAATTTTGAATTTAATTGAGCTTTCAGGCAAATTCATACCTGTTTCCCTCTATAATAGTCAGGTATCACTTTTCATTTATGGCTAAGTTATATTTATTTCTTTCCTCAACAAATTCATCTTCAATTTTTGTTTAACTGGCATTTATGCATTGTTATGAATGTTATTCTCTCTTGACGCATTTTTGCTCAAATCTTCAGGAGTTAATTGTAACAACTGTCACTGCCATAGGACTCTTTATCATGGCTTCATTTTACAGATGATCGGTGATCCTTTTGGCTGGTAGTCATTTACTGATTATTGCTTATTGTCAAAATTTTGGCCAATCGTGCAAAAGAACCTTGCCTTGCTGGAGCTCACCTTTAATTGTGGTAATGAAAGGATGTGATCAACTTCTATGGCAGTCTTCAATCCATTTTATTGAACCTATCATTTAGGGAACGTAATGTAGAGATCTCCTACTTAGATTTTGATTGGTTCTTTCAAGTTTTCAACCAATCGGGTGAGATTATCAACTTTGTTGGGTCAGAATTGTCGAGAATTCCTTGTGAAATATTTGCTCTCATGTAGTAAGATATATTCGACAATCTGAGAGAGTGATTACATGTACTTCCACACTTCATAGATTTTATTGTTATTGAATTAGTAGGAGTATAATCCCATATTTCAAATGGGTTACATCTTAATCTTCTACATTTGGTGTAATTAGAAGTGGTAGGCGAGGGAAAACTAGAAGTTTACTTAATAATGTCACCTAGAGATTTTTGTTTGTGGAGGAAAATGGTTTAGGGGAACACTTGAAAAGCTTATGTGTTTTCTCACATCAAATGTTAGTGCAGTAGGCCATTGGTCATTTGCATCTGTTGCTAGAAGACATTTTGTGAAGTGTATGATATGAACAACTAAGATGTGAATGTCACGCCTCTTGCATGCAATTCTCAAGCCACCTCCGTTAGAACATGCTATATATGGAAAACATGGAGCAAACATAAATTTACAAGACCGAGTCTCTTTTTTTTAACAAAAAATAGTAAATAAATAAATTAAGACCGAGTCTCCAAGGACTGAAAGAGAGATGCTTTGAAAAAAAAAGACTAAAAGAGAGATTTATAAGAGATATTTTTGTAGCCGATAAAGAATAAAGATCAAGAAAACATGAATTTCGAAATATGAATTTTTTGTATATTCAGCCGAGGCTCCAAAGACCAAAATATTTATTTTCTTTTGGAAAAATATATTTATTTTAAAGATAAACGTTCTTTGACCGAAATCAATTAAACAAGCTTGATTTTCTGTCCGTTTGTCCGGCCGAACCCCAACAAGCAGAAAAGGGGGTCTGGTATCTTCCCCACCAGACGACCTTTCTCCGGACAAACCCCGTCGCCGGCGAATCGCCGTTGCCTCCTTCTCCTCGCCGGTGACCTCTTCCGACTCTTTTTCGGCGAAAGGTCTTATCTTTTTTGCGTTTACGAGCATCTTCTTTTGTCGGTAGGGGATCAATGGCGTCCGCCGCCACATGGTTTCGCTATCTCAAAACAAAGCTCAATTACTCCCTCTTCCTTGTCGCCAAGGTGCCATCTTTCTCTCTTTTTTTCTGGTCGTCTCCTGTGCGGATTTGTGTTTGCTGCGTTTGGATCAATCGTTTCTCGTGTTCACTGTGCTTCTGATCTTTGTTTCATGAATTGGTTGTCTTCTTTCTCTTATATATATATACATACTGTTTATAGGCGTATTTTACTGTGTTGTGTCTCGGGAAGATTGTATTTTCCTGTATTGTTTATAGGCGTATAGGTCAGTTTTCCTTTTGACTTTTTTTTGTAAATATCTGGAAGAGCTGCTACTGGGTTTTTAGGATCTCAAAAACTTGATTCTTTGATCCAGTATAATGTTGTTTTAGCTTTCCATAGTTGGCAATGCATAGGTGTGCATTATATACTACATGGGCTCAGAAGTCTTGAGTCTAGCTAATGTTGGTTTGCCAGATGACTCCTTTAATACGAGTTAATAGTCCCTTTGTGGCCTCCCAAATGTGCGGGGGGATGGGGTGTATTCATGGACTCTCATGTTGCTGCTTACCGCTGATTATATTGTAGCTCCATGTGTAAGATGTTTGTCCCAGTATTATTTTGAAGTCAAATGAGTCAGTTTATTGAGCCTTCTTAATGTAAAAATTTGTTGGTTCCAATCCCAGCAACTGGTTGAGAGGCTTTTTGCTCTTTATTTTCCTTTATGCATTACTAGCAAAAATAGTGTATGTTGTGGTTGACTCCCTGTTTCCTCATTACCTAGAAATTGGTTTTAGTGACAGTGAAAGAGAACCAAATGGGGCATCAATGTAGTCTTTGACACATTATTGAAGAATTTAGACTAATTCATTTGATGGTGCAGACTGCTGAAAGAGGCGAGATTCAACATGGCGAAATGGGGAGAACATTCTGGAAGAATCTGTTACATGGAAAAATGTCCTTTATGCATTGGATCAAAGGAGATGAGATGTCTCCTACAATAGCAGCTACGGGTGGAACACTTCTTGTTAGGAAGATACCTTATGTGGATCCATTGTAATTTCTTATATATCTCATTACCTGTATTAGTTGATTTTATTGGCAAGGACAATTTTAGAACACAAACAAAAGAAGCTGCAATTCTTTGAACTTGCATGAAAAGAAAGAAAATTATAGCTCATAAATTTATGAAATTGGGTGAACGCTTTAATAGGTGTTCTCTTTTCAAATGAGCAATCTCCTATATACTTTTGTTCTTTTATATTTTTAATGACTACACTTTGTGATTTTTTTTGTTTGTGATATAGTCTTCTATCATCCTGCTTCTACAGAAATGTTTTTATTGGAGATGTAGTTGTCCTAAAGGATCCTGAGGATCCAACTAATCTTTTGGTCAGAAGGCTGGCTGCTGTTGAAGGTCATGAGATGGTGTCTACTGATGATAAAGATGATCCATTTGTTCTTGAAGAGGATGAATGCTGGGTGGTTTCAGATAACAAATCAATAAAACCAAAGGTATTTACTGTATTTATGCCCCAGATTTTACACAATTGGGATATCAGATGTGTTTTATCATGCATTCAGTGTCCCCACAGTTTGTTTGTTATGAATTTCCCAAGCAGGAAGCCAGGGATAGCCGTGTATTTGGCCCTGTTCCCCTATCAACTATTTGTGGCAGGGTTATGTATTCGTTGCAGACGAGAGCTGACCATGGCCCTGTTCAGAACAGGTGTCTATCTTTATCTTCCTCAGCTCTAACTTTTCAGTTCATTTGCTCATTATGGATTTTTTTTTATGCTAGTAAATCTGGGATGGATGAGGATTACCCTGTGCTTGCTGCTGAGTTAGATGTTGATGAAATGGCAGAGAACCACAAAAGTTAGTTTTTTATGAAAAGCAAATTTGAAAGAGGATGACAAGGTATGGAAGTCAGCTCTGATATTATAATTGGTTCTGGTTCGATTCTGATGCAAATTTGAAGATCACATTCTGGATCACTGAATACTAGGTTCAGAGGTGAAGGAAATGTTGTTTTGAGTGATTTGAGATGAAACATTGCCTCAATGAAAGCATGGAGCTTAAACGCCTAAACCTTGTTCAATTAGTTGGTTGCATATTTTTGCATTGTGTAAGAGAGGAAATTAACTCGTTCAAAACACTCCATACTTGCCATGATATTGAGGATCTAACCAACTGGTGTTGGTTAGGGATCCCACTGAATTTTATTGAATGCTGGCCTCCCTTCTTTTTTTCGTTTTCTAACAGCGTCTCGTAACGATCTTCCATTTATTTATGAGGTAGCTAATCTATATCGATGGCAGGCCAGTTCACAGCCAAATCTATATATCTAAATCTGTATATGTTTAATTTGGTGTTAAAGTGAGTTTTAAGTCTTCTGTTCTTTTTTCGTCTGCCAGATTCGTGATCTTACTCTGTCATCCCAGTGATGGGGGAAGCATTCATATCCTTTGCCCGATTTTCATTTATGTAATTTTTGGTCTTCTTTTGCCCTTTGTGTATTATGAAAATTGTACATCAAATCCTGTTACACGCTCCAGCTATGTTTAGCTTCTTGCTTTTCTTTTTTCCGCCTAATGCCCGAAGGGCTCTTCAATAATCCTTAATGGAAATAATCAGTAGTAAATTTAAAAAGCCGATATAAGATCACTCGCATTTGATACCTCGTATGGACCTCAACTCACCCCTCAGGCCCTCCTACAGTTGCCATCCCCCACCGCCCCCGCCAGTAGCCACGGCGTCCCCCTGCGTTACTCCCCACCCACCCGAGTCCCCCTTACCGGTTTCTGCCTCCCCCTCGGCCTCGCCCCGTCCCTAGCCCTGTCTTGCCCCAGCCAAGCCCTCACTAGCGATCAAGGGTTAATATTACGAAATAAATTTTAAAAATAAAATAATTTATTAATAATAACTTGACTCGAACTGATATTAACTCGAGTCGGGATCAAGTTAAGTTTTAGTTACGAAATTATTTTATTTTTTTGAAATTTATTTGGTAATATTAACTCTAATTGGGATCGAGTCAAGTTTTTATTACAAAATTATTTTATTTTTTAAAATTTATTTCCTAATATTAACTCGAGTCGGGATCAAGTCAAGTTTTTGTTACAAAATTATTTTATTTTTTTAAAATTTATTTCATAATATTAACTTGATTCGGGATCGAGTTAAGTTTTTATTATGAATTTATTATATTTTTTAAAATTTATTTAGTAATATTAATATGAGTCCAACTTGAGTCAAATTTTTATCACGAAAATACCTCCCATGTTTCTTCCCCGTTTGTTTTGGCGCACCACCCCATGTCGGCGACCTCGCCGTCGGCCCCGGCTGGCTAACTATGTCGCCGCCTTGGTGGTGGGTGGGCCCCTGGAAAATGCGTTGCGCTAGCCAGGAGCGGGAGGAGCAATGCCGAGGGGACCAGCTGCAGCTACTGGCCGAGGCAATGGGGGACAGCGGCTGCAGGCGGGGCTGGGTGGGGCTTGGCTAGGGGTGGGGCGGTGGGGGACGGCGGCTGCGGGCAAGGGCAGGTGGGGCTTGGCTGGGGGCAAGGCCAAGGGGGCGGCAAAAATCGACGAGAGGGGTGGGGACTCGGGTGGGTGGGGAGCAATGTGTGGGGAGGGGGGGAGCCGTTGTTGCTGGCAGGGGCGATAGGGGACGACGGCTACAGGCGGGACTGGGTGGGGCTTGGTCGAGGACGGGGAGGGGCTGGGGGCTGGGCGGGGCGAGGCTAAAGGGGAAGCAGAAACTGGCAAGAGGGGGGGGGGGCCTGGGGGCTAGGCGGGGCGAGGCTGAAGGGGAGGCGGAAACTAGCAGGAGGAGGAGGGGGGGTGGGGGGGTGGGGGGGGTGGGGGGGGCGGCGAAGGGCAAAAAAAAAAAATATTGAGTGTGGGCCATTGGATTTTGATCCAACAGCCCACATTTGATGAGTTGCCTATGCGCCGCCAAACAAGGTAGCGCATAGTAGAATCTTCATGATGTAATTTTTGTTGGTTATTATATAATTCTATTGAGAACCAGATTATGAAAATTTAAATTAATTTTTATGATATTAATAAATCAGAACTCATATTTGAAATAAAGTAATGTCTTTCCCTTGTTCCTCCTACTTAATTAGATTTCCCACATATAATTAGTAGCTCCAATGCATCAAAGACGATCACCCACTTCACTAAGAACTCATTGATAACTCCTTTTTATCCCATTTTTTTCCCTTCTACTTCATTTGTGTTGGGGGCCGATAACCCATTTGTTGGGATCTTTAATTACCAGATAGAGCAAATACAGACTTAACGTAGAAATCTCTACCACAAAACTACGGGGTTATAGTCTTCAAACATTCTACTATTACCAAATAAGGGGTACATAATGTTTTTTTCAAATGCACACAATAAAATCTCAATATATAATTAGATCTTCATTAATTAATAATAGAATACAAGGAATAAGAAAAGCTGAGTATTGACAATTGATGTAGAGCGTGTCAAAACTTCAACTTGCACATCTGAATTAACTCAAATAACTGCATTGATTTCTTTTAACAAATCTTAACTTCTTTCACAGCTTTCTTCTTCTTCTCCCATGTGCAAACCCTTAAAGTACGGATCTCTCTCACCCTTGTCATTGTTACGGATAAAACCTTCTTTAAGAAAAACTCACTTCACCTGGGAAAGATTCAAACACTCCAATTAAAAACAACTCATCATCTCCAAATAGATAAGACACTCCAATGTGGAAGACCACAATCTCCAACAATAAATACACTCCAATTAGAAGACCACCATCACATAAAAGAGGAAAATATTTCAATACGTCTCCTTTCCCGACTCATATGCAATGCCCTATCTCTCCATATTGGAACCTCAACGAAACACTATAATCTTGGATGAACCAAACTCTTTCATGATATGCCCGATGAAGGGGTATAAGGACCACTAGATATGTAGAAATGTTCACCACAAAGCTATGAGGTCATAACCTTCAAACCTTCCACTATTACTAAATAATGGGTACATAATATTTTCTTCAAAAGCACACAAGTATAAGAAAGGATGGAGACGGACAATTGATATAGAACTTGCCAAAGACTCTAACTTGTAGATATAAATCTAACCAAATAATTGCTTCAATCCCTTCTAACCAATCCTTAGCTTCTTTCACATATTTCTTCTTCTTCTTTCATGTGCAAACCTTCAAAACAAGGATCTCCCCGCCCTTTTCATTGTTATGCACAAAAACCTTGTTGGGGAAAAACTTACTTCAATCGGGAAAGACTCACAAACTCCTTTTGGGAACAACCCACATAATCTCTAATTAGAGACGACACACCAATGGAAAAGACCATAATCTCTAACTAGAGACACATTCCAATTGGAAACACCCATATCTTTGTGAGGAGAGGCTCTCCCTCTTCTCTAAGAGAGAGAGGCTCCTCGTTAAAAGAGGGAGAACCTCACTCTAAAACTTCACACTGAAGTATACAATAACACACTCAACACACATAAACAACTACATATTTATGACCAAATAATACAAAACACAATATTTTAAATATGGCCAACCTTTTGAAAATTGAGAACCAACTTAAAATACTCCTCCCTGAGTATTGAAACACTCACCAATAAGTCTTTTTTTCATTTTTCATAAAATTTCTTAAATTTTTTGTACCACTTTGTCCAATTACATGTCTGTACAATTTCCTATATGATTATATATTTTTTCATTTTCATCGTACGATAAAAGACTTGAACAATTCTCTCATTTTGAATCTTATGGAACACTCCTTGTTGGTTTTAGCATCCTTCAAACAGGGAGGGAGATGCAACCCCTACAGTCTCCCCTTCCCAACCTAAGTAAAAACTTTTTGGAAAATTTGTCACTTCACACCACTTACAAATACCCGTCAAACTTGATGTGCAATTGTTGACCATCATTACATGAGATGGGAAATATCTCAAAATTATTCATATAAAGTTAGTTCACTTGCATAGGAAAATTAAATTGCCCACGTTATCATCTGATTAGGTTTATTGACTCATGCAATAAGATATTAAAGATAGCTTTTTATCATAAAAAGGATGTGGTGGGGAACAACATAGCTAGTTGTTTTAAAATAGAATATTTTTCTATGATGACAAAACTGTAATTGTGTTGATATTATTATAAAATAAAAATCAAAACAACCCAATTCAAAACTATAAAATTATAAAAAAATTTAAAAAAACTTTTTTCATGGGTGGCCTGTCAACTACCTAGGGGCGACCAAATCTAGCTACCCAAAGTTAAGGTAATCAAAATCAAAACAACCCAATTCAAAACTATGAAATTATAAAAATAATAAAAAAATATTTATAAGGGCGGTCAACTGGCTACCTAGGGGCGACCAAATTTGGCCGCCCCAAGACTAAGGACCAACTTGACAAAAAGTAAAAAAAAGAATTAATTTTAATTTGAGTTTATTTTAATTTTTAAAGAGAGTATTTTAGATAATTCATACTTTTTCCTTTTCTAATAATTAGGTTTGAATTTTCCACCACCTAGTCATATCTAAAATTATTCTCCTTTTTCTAGTAAAAAACTCTATCAAAGATTTCACACCCAATATCGTTAAGTCCAAGGGAGTATAAATAGTTTTTTTTTAAAAAAATTAAGTTATGGGATACAAGTTTAAGATATGAAAAAAAGAGAATAATTGTATTAATGTTCAGATATTGTTAACCTGAAGGCTAGATAAAAAATTAGAGTTGGTATTAAAATTTTACCCTTAGAGTAGATTTTAATTTAAGATTCATGTTAATTAAATAAAAGCTAAGATTAATGTTTTCAACATTTTTTTTATATCATATGGAATAAGTAGGAGAATTTATATCAACAACAAAGAAAATATATGCTTGGATTTTAATTTAAGAAAATATAAGCTTTAACAAAAAAACCCACTCTGCCCGTGGGGATAGGGTTTAAAACCGTGGCCAAAAAAATCAGCTCAAAGAGGGAAGAAAGAGAGGGGGGGGGTGTTAATGGGAGGAGGAAGGAGGCAGATAGCAGCGGGTAAGGTGCAAAGGAGATAGATGGTTTCGATGGCCACTTGGTTCCGCTACCTCGCTAGCAAAGTCGAATACTCCATCTCCACCAGCTGGAAGGTTTGCCATCCAATCCATCTTTGTTTATGTATGCTTCAGATTCTTTATTCTGTATTTTGTTTCTGATGTTTATGGATGGCATGCATGTTTGACTTCGTTTCTCCACGTTGGTGCATTGTAAAAATGGAATCTTTGAAGAGTTATATTGGTTGAACACAACATTTCTTTGAAGCAAAAAAAAGGAATAATTTAGTTGAGGGGGAGCAATGTTTTGTTTCACCCCAGAGAGTTTTATAGTTCTTGCATAGCCAAAAACAAAAAGATATTTTCATGATACAACACATAAGAGAAATTTTTGACAGGAATTCAAAGTCTCTAAAGGCGGACTTATTCGTTTCTTTTAACTAATCCGAATTGAACTGGTCGTTTGATTTGGTATTAAAGATAATACCAAATGGAAATATATTCCCCGTTTTATTTTGGCCTGGGCGGTTGATGCACGGCCTATTTACGGCTAAAATGAACTGGCCATGGCGACGCTTTGTGATATGAGGGGTATCACTGTGGTCATCTGATTTTATTAGCCATTCTTAGGTATATGTTACAATTTCTATGGTGTATGTGCTGTTGTAGAAGTTGTGTGTGCATAGTAGTGCCCGGGACTTCAGAGGGTTGCTTTGGCCATTCATGTACCAGTTTTATGTAGATTGTCTGTCACTGGGAGAATCTGCTAGTGAAAAATTTAATGTTTGGTGGGTCTCTTACCACGTATTTATGTTCCGAAATGTTCAGCGTTAAATACCAGAATCCCTACTTACACTATCAGTCAGGGTTCGAACCTCTTTATATGAAATCAGGCGTGGCTACAAGTGTAGTAACAAAGGCAGCCAGCCATCTTGTACAAGGTTTTGTTCAATCACTTTTCCCTGTGGGCAGTTCACATTCTTCTCCTCTATGGCTGGGCATTTCATTGATGTGAGAGATGGGTACAAATGGAACATCATTATCAAATGCTTACAGGAAGAGCAGGAGCTTCTACAGTCCATTATGATTTTTAATCATGTGAGAAGGGAGGCATTGACAGATGACGGACATACACTTCAGCTTGTTATTAAATCCTGCGCTGCCATTCCATGGCTTTTTGGGGGCGAAGCAGTTCAAGGGCAGATTTTCAAGATGGGTTTTGGCTCGCAAGTGATTTTACAGACAGAATTACTGCAAATGTATCTAGGGACTTTGAGTATGCGAATAGTATATTTGATGAAACTCTCAATAGGGATTTGCCATTGTGGATTGCTTTCATCAAGGCATATGGGGGAGCAAACAACCTCACGAGGCACTGGGGCTTTTGTGTGACATGATTGGTGACTGCAGTTTGCATTATTTCAGCATGTTCTCCTTTGAGAATCACCCAAGTTAGGTAAACTTTTGCATGGACTTTTCATCAGAGATCTTGTGGAATTTGATGTGTTTGTTTACAATGTTTTGATCTAGATGTACATGAAAAGTGGGTGTTTGTCAATTGCTGGAAGAGTTTTTGTACAGATGCCAGCAAGAAATGTTGTTACATGGCCGGCCATTTATAACGGGTATGTGGAGAACAATTTTCCACTGGAAACTTTTGCCATTTTCGGAAAGATGGTAGCTGAAAATGTTAAACCTGATGAAATAACAGTGCTTGATCTACTTTCCACGTGCTCATAGCTGGGAAGGTTTAATGTAGCAGAAATATTGCTACATTATTAAAAATGGTTTTGGGGATTCCGTTAAAATATCAAATGCCCTTATTGACAAGTTTTCCAAATGTGGCAACCTAGATAGAGCTTGCAGGATATTTGACTTTACAGGTAAGAAAAACCATATAACTTGGACTGCTATGATCCAAGGGCTGGCACTGCATGGTCAAGGTGTTGCTGCACATGTCAGGTTCGCCCAAATGCAGAGAGAAGGGTTTAAGCCAGACGAGATAGTTTTTATTAGCATCCTCTTTGCTTGTTGCCATACTGGGCTCGTGCAAGAGTCCAGGATGTGTTTCACATCCATGGTAGAAGAGCACAAATTGGCGCCTTGGATGGCTCACTATGGATGCATGGTGGATCTTCCATGTCGAGCAGGGCATGTTAATGAGGCTTTTGATTTCGTGAAAAACATGATGTTAGAACCTGATCAAAAGATTTGCAGGATTTACTTAGTGTTTGCAATAGCATTGGAGATTTTGATAGAACAAGAAAGGTGAAGGCCTGATTGCTGGAGTTGGAGCCTAATATAGTAGAAATTTCATACTGGTATCAAACTGCTATGCTTCAAATTTTGAATGGACCAAGGTGAAGGAAATAAGAAAAGAAATGAGGATAAGGACAGTTATGAAAGGAGATTCAGGTCATAGTTTGGTAGAGGTTGGAAGGCTGTCTAATATGTGACTGTTCAATCTGGAGATTGCACTTGCTTTTGTGGGCTTTAAATTGAAATGTAAACACCACTTACTTGGTCCCTTCTAGCTCCCAGTAAAGATTATCTAAATAATTGCGTGGAACCAAAAAAAGAGAAAAGTATAATCAGATATGACTGTACATTGCCACATGTTTTTCGTTTAAGAGTGTATTTTTTTCAAGACAGAAAATAAAAATGCTTCCTGTTGCAACTCTTATTTCTATTTGAATTGCTTATGTTTAATGTTCACAATTGCAATTTCTTTCTCTGCTCTACAACAAGTTACTGCACGCATTTTTACGAGTCGAATTTTTTAATATGTTTCTCCAGCAAGTCACTTTGGAAAAAAGTTTGTCTGTTCAACTCATCTTTGCGAAGTTCATCTTTGCCACTAATCACAGATATTCTTTTACCTAAAACTGAAAAGTTGTACCTTTTCTAAACTTATTGGTAACGGAACTTGAAGCCTTTATAGCTGAGATCTCAGTTCATCCCTATTTATATCCATGGCATCATTTGCAACTGCATCAAGTGCAAGTTTCCATTATTCTGTCTTTCGATGATTTGTGCTTTGTTTGTTGGTGCAATTTCTTTATTTTATGTTTTCATGCTTTTTCAAGAAAACCATGTATTTGACTTTGTTTTTTGGGACTGCTTACGATGATCTTAATAAATTCTAGGACCAAACAATTATTTAATATTGATTTTTTTAATATGACGCTCAATGAAAGCTGAATAAATTTTTGTGCACTGCAGAGCTATGAAAGAGGTCAAATCTCAGTCAAAGAACTAGGGGAAAGTTTTTGGAAAAATGTGTTCCAGGGCAAGTTGACTTACATGCATTGGAACAAAGGTGTAGAGATGGCTCCAACTGTATCACCGGAGGGTGGAACACTTCTTGTTCGAAAGCTGCCTTTCGCTGATCAAATGTAATTTCAATGGTCCTTATAAATCCTCGAAAACTATCTTAGATCTTTGATTACTTGCAACAGTTAACTATAAATTTGACTAACTGTATGATGTCGTTCTCCTCAATATCTCGCATGGGTGCTTTAGCTTTCATGCATGCTTTTAATGGTCTCAAATTATTTTCAGAAGAGAATAGTCTGGATCATCCCTTTCCATGGAATAATCTAATTGTATAATTTTGTTGGAAAATTAGTACGTAGGTTGACCCAAGTTTATTGGGTTGGAAGAACGTTTTTGAAATGATTATTGTAATTGTTACTTTATATGGTTTTTCCACTTTGCCTAAAAGCTAAAGATGTGAGGAAAGGAACCATCCAATATTTACATTAACAGCCCCTCCACCTAAATTGGGCAAATGACATGCAGTAAGTTAATATTCTTCTTGGCACATACTCCAAGAACCATGAAAAGTTAATGGCTTAATCATTTTGCCTGGAAGCTCAAAGTTTAGGAATGAACTAATATATTATTTATATCACCATAATTATATTTTTGTTTGAATGTTAATAGAGATGTTCCATTTTTCCTTTTGATCCACAGGCGTGTTTTTGTTGGAGACATGGTTGTATTGATGGATCCAGAAAATCCTGATGATTATCTGGTTAGAAGGTTGTCCGCTATTGAAGGATACGAGATGGTTTCTTCAGATGAGAAAGACACGCCCTTCGTCCTTGATGAGAATGAATGTTGGGTTGTTTCTGAGAATGAATCTTTAAAACCAAAGGTATACTGTCTGGCAAGCGCTCTTGGTAATTCTGTCTGCCTGCCAGCCTAATCACTATACATTTGTGCTTTTTTCCTTTGAAGCAGGAAGCAAGAGACAGTAGGTCATTTGGTCCTATACCTATGTCAAACATTGTAGGTAGAGTTATATATTCTTTGCGTACCGCTGTTGACCATGGTCCGGTGCACAATAGGTTCGTTGTCTAAGTTACTTCTCTGTTCTTTGCAAGCTTCTGCCTTTAGCCTTTGATCCTTTTTTCTTTTTTGATGCTTGACATATATTTTCTTTTAGCCATTTTGGGATGCGACGAGATTCTCCTGTATTGGCTGTTGAACTGGATGTAGATGAGATGGCAAAGAATCACCGGGTATAGAAGAATATTGATAAATTATTGAAGGAACTCGCCATAGCAGGTTTTGGGATATGAAAACTTTGCGATGAAATGGTGAATTGTGAGTCCTTTTAATGAATTATGAAAGGGGCGTTTACATTTTTGTATGCTGAAGTTGAACTTATTATGAGATTTTCAGACATTCTTTTTGAAGTTAAGATAACTGTGTTTGTTTTTTAAGCCATTACTTGTTCCTACTTATGCTGCTGTCTTAGCTTTGTATCAGGCCAAGCTTTTCTAATCCAAATGAATTTCTTTGTTGTCTCAGATTTTACAATGAAAAAGCATTTGGAAGTTAAATCATTCATTACATTGTTGGTTATTTGGGCTATGACTGAATTACCAATTACGAAGCTACCATTTACTAACCAAAATTTAGCTCTGTGGTCGCCTTTATTTTACTTAGATTGAGTTGTTAATTGTTATTATAATGTTATTATCCATACAAACATCTCTGGTTGGGATGGTACATTGGTACCCCAAGATAGTGTCTTTGGCCTTGATGATTTCGTCGAGCTACTGCGCCATACATGGCCTGAGTAATAACAATTTTATTTATCATTATTATTTTGTAATATTTAGAAAAATATTTTATTTTATCATTTTATCATCATATATAAATATTTTATATAATTGCTTACCTAAGGCAAGTTATATAATGATGTAAATATTTGTTTTAAATATTTTTATATCAATTATCTATTGCAAATAGTTTTTCTTAGATTAATATAAACTTTAAGTATAAATATTTCAATGTAAGTTATTATGTAAATTTTTTATTATATGTATGCTTCACTTTTATTACTTTTTATGCTTTACTTGTATTTGTTTAACTTAATATTATAAATTTTGCAAATTATAATAAAAAGGAAGAGTTGGGAGAATAAAATATATATACAACTATTATGGAAAACAAATAAAATTTAAAAGTATATACAAGTTAAAAGATCATCTAGCTGTGATTTTATTGATGAAAATATTAGTTTTAGCTATTAATTTAAATTAAATACCTGTATAATGGATAGGTGTTATATAGAATAATTATTTATATTAGGAGTTCCGATGTCCAAACATTTCCGGGATCTCTCCGAGGTCTCACGGAGGGCGAACCTTGACTGTGGGACAGCAGGAGGAATGGAGGTTCTTCCAAGTTATGGCTTCTATGGCCATCGACATCTTCAATAGCATATGTATCATAAATTAAAGGTGCCCTGTGAAACAAGGACATGAAAGCTTCATTTGTAGGGGACAGCCCTCGTTCATGGCCGACTCATGCTTGGAACCATCTGACTATGTTAACCATGAAAATATTTTGGCTCTCCCAGGGACCGATGCCGTGGGGGACGCCGAGCGTCCACCCCATTCATTAACCACATAGCTACAACTTACACGCACTGTCAACTATTTTTACCTTTTCTACATAGTTACTTCAAAGCAGCAAGTTCCTTGCAGCTTTTTAACTCTGAGAATCAAGCAACTTTCATCTCCAAAAATGTTGGGTTGGAATTTTGTAATTAGATCCTCAAAGAATGTTATGAAGAAATGATAGGGATTAACACTTCAAAATGGATCAGATGGGGTCAAAATAAGAGACTCAAGACACATTCTTGTGGATCTGCCTTTTTTATGGTGAAAAAAATACTGGGTCCGTTATTTCATACCAGATCAACACCCACACAAGAATATTCTCAAAGACCCAGGCATGGCCCATATGAGAGCTCTGGGTCAGCACCATACAAAGGGACCCGAGCAAGGTACAACCCTGTAAGTTGTGCCACTCAATTTGGTGCCCATCACTGCTAGAAGGATTTTGTGGCCAGGTGACATTTTTGGTGGATACTCGGTGCATGGTGGAAGACAGCTGCTAGCCTGCAAAATGTGAAATGTGAATTTAGCTTTAGCCCTGACAATGGCCCCCTCCCTCGTGCATTGACCTGCAAAGACAAGACAAAACGTTCCATGCAATTGTGTAAATTAAAATAATATCTAATCTTATACTTATCTTTTTCCTACCGGCTAAATGGGTAGATTTCTTACGAGGTCATTCTAAGTTTAATCAAATGCTTATTAGTTTGCTGGTTACTATGTATTCATGATATGCTCAAACCCAAGACACAAAAATTATGACTTGTAAAATACCAAGGACCTTTTTCTGAAAAGAGTGGACGACCAACAAGAGACAATTGGTTATGAGCTGGTGATGATACACCCAAAGCAGACTAATACACGAGGGGAACCAAGATTTTGGAGAAAATATATGGCTGTCCATGATGAACGCTGTGGTTGATCAGCGGACCTCCCCAAATTAACATAATTTAAGTAAGAAGGTGGTAGGGTTGTTTACTATTCAATTTTATTCATTCATTCGATTAAATCTCTAGCTTGAGGATCGGCTTTTATTGAAATAATTTAGATATTTTTAATATAATATCAAATTTAATCATATCGGTGTGATCATAGCGTTCTCAAATTAATTATTTTTGTGCTCAGAGTAAAACTTGATTCAACTTTAAACCCAACAGGTGACTCCAATTTAAAGACAAAATAAAATGAACCTTGAGCCAAATATATTCTCCATCAACACCATGGTTGCATAAATCGGAATCGGAATCGGAATCGGTTTTCCAGTGAATCGGAATCGGAATCGGAATCGGTCTGAATCGGCCAGGAATCGGTTCAGTTGAATCGGTCCAAATTAATTTAATCAGTTATATATAATAATTTGACAATTTATAATATAAATATATTAAAATTAAGTATTGATGTTATTTTGATATTATTCTGTGTATTATAGTTTTTGATATTTTTAAATATTTTTTAAGATTTTTTTAAATTATTTCGAATTAATTATTATTTTTAACTCGAGTTAGACTCGAGTCAACTTTTAATTACAAGAATGCCATCGTGCGATTTTTACCCCCCCGCCGCCGCCGGCAGCCCGGTCGGCGGCGA
Organism: Piper betle; assembly: GCA_033002965.1. Taxonomy (NCBI): domain Eukaryota; kingdom Viridiplantae; phylum Streptophyta; class Magnoliopsida; order Piperales; family Piperaceae; genus Piper; species Piper betle. The sequence continues at coordinate 237,956 of JAURVB010000149.1, read as the reverse complement.
GTCTCGCGGCGGCGATGTCGGCAGCCCGGCCGGACGAACCGTCGGCGGCCCGGAGCCGGCGGCGGAGTCGGCGGCGATTCGTGCGTGCCCGATTCGGTCCGGCCACGGGTGGGCGGCGACGTTGCGAGGTCGGCGGCGAGGTCGGCAGCCCGGTCGGCGGCGAGCGCGGAGTCGGGGCCGCACGGCGGAGGCGGAAACCGGGCGGCGGCGGGCGGCGGCGGTGTCGGGGGAGCGGGTTTGATTTTAGGTTTTAAAATCCAAATTACCATTTTACCCATGCTTAAATAATTTAATAAAAATCATACCTAGGGTATTTTGGTAATTTCTTAAAAAACCGATTCCGATTTAAATCGGCCGATTCCGATTCCGATTTAAATCGGTCGGAATCGGCCGAACTCGGCCGATTCCGGGGCCGATTCGGGGCCGCCCGATTCGGCCCGAAATCGGATCGGCGCGACGCCGATCCGATTTAAATCGGCCGATTCCGCACGGAATCGGCCGATTTCTCCAACAGTGATCAACACTTCTGGCCACAGTTCTCTTGACAACAATGTGTAGAAAAGAGCAGCACATTTAAAAGCAACGAGAGAAGGGCCTTGACCCAGCTATCTTTTCCATAGCCATCATGATTAACCTAATAATTAAGAGCAAGGCGTACTCTTGCCCCCTACCAAAACCACCAACATAACCTACTCCATCTACCTTATCCAACCATGCCAAGAAGTTTAACCACTCCATGCAAGTTAAATATACAATTGTATTGTCTATACATGTGATATTGTTGTGAGTGCATTTTTTGTTGAAAAGTGAATCAATCAAATCCTAAAAGATTAAGCTTACAGTGGTTGCATTCACAATCCTCGCTTTGTCTCCGGTTTGTGTGTTTCTAATTATATTTTACAGCAGCATTAGCCGTCAAATTACACCAAAAATGAATTTATAATTTTTGTACAAACATGGTGTATATTGGGCAAGTAAGAGTTTTTATTTTTTGGAGCAAAGGTAACTTAGTGCTTGGACTGGGTGTACAGAAGGGGACCTCCATCTCTGGACGCTTGTTATCATCTTTATGTGACTGCAATCTTCAAAGTCGACCGACAGTGTCAGGTATGCAGCTTCTCTAGATTTATTTGACGAAATATCAGTGATTTCCTTGTCGTCTATCTGTCGTCGGTTCTTAATGCAATCTTCTGATCATCTCCTTGTCTGTCACCAAATTTTGAAGAGTTCATTATCATAAAAAGGGTAAAGCAATAGACTACTCCCTTCCCACTTCATCTCCTTCTCACTTTTTTTTTTTAATCTTTGTTGGGAACTTGGTCAGACTTTCTGCATTCTAGGAACAGTGCTTTGTATTGTTTCCAGTTTTCTGGTTTGAGCTAGCTGTGGAGCTATGTCGGTCTTCATGTTTGTGGTGGCGGGTATTTTCTGGGTGTATGATGACTGATGGATGAATCTTCATGATTTTCATGGCTAAAAGTTGTTTGCTGGGAACAGAAATTTTGATTTGTTAGCTGCCTTAGATTCTGGTTCAACACTGAGCGCTATTCTCATGGTTTCTTTTAGTCATTTAAACTTTCAGAACTGAATTGCACAGGTCGCCCTTGTTGATTCAGACGGTAAAGAATCTCGTTTTCCTTTCCTTTTTATTTTTTTAAGTGGCTTGCAACTAAGAAATTCCATTTGACATTTTTGTCTGTGTTTGTCTGTTCACCCTGCTTTTTAATCTGAGAAATGGTTTTATCTTGATGCCAGTGATTTTTCTAGGCATTTTCATGGATGCCTCATGCCCAGCAAAACTCTGACAGATAGATGATCCTGAGTTGTTGATGTATATTTTTTTTTGCAGGTTCAATGGGTTCCAAATCTGTCAGAGGTCTAATTAATAGTATATCTAGATTTATCCATTTAGCTGCTTGTCAAACCATCAAACCTAGTCCTATTCAAAGCAATTTCACAAGCATGGTTTCAATATTGAAGCTTCTAAAACCCGTGCTTGATGAGGTTGTCAATTCCAAAATGCCTTCTGATAGACTATTCTTTACGGAGATTGAGGAGTTGGATATTACTGTGAATGAGGCAAGAGAGCTTATGGAGAGACTGAATCCAAAGATGAGCAAGATATCCTTTGTGCGTAATCTGCCGAATTAAATTTTTTGGAATATATTGTTAGCATTTACTTAGAGCTTTTATAGTAGATCTCTCAGTTTGCTTCATGCAATTGGTGGCTTTTATGCCTGATTTCTAACTTCTATTTGTTTTTATCAGGTTCTTCAAAGTTCTCCCCTGATGGCAAAAATCAAAAAATCAGCTTTGATGATCTGTCGTAAGCTTAAGTCATCTGATTTATTACCAAATTCAACATGTGTGCAGGTAGATTATTGCATAAAACTTGGATAACTAATTAAATATATAGTTGCTATTAACTCTTAGTTCCTTATTATTTGCATTTTCTGAATGACAACTGTGCTTTTTTTCTTTTAAGTTCTTTGTTTGGTAGAACAGTGCATGTTTAAGTAGGCTGGAAAGCATTGTTTTATGAATTATTTCTGCAAACCTTTGGGTACAGTGTTTCTAATATATGTATTGTGCACAATAGAGGTGGTGTAACTGTTCTTTTGAATTTCTTGCTCTAGCACTGTATGCAACAACTTGGAGGCTTTGATCAGGTTAATGAGCTTTCTGATGTTATAGAAGAGGTTCTTAGAGATAGGCTCGATGAGCTTCCGCCCAAACCTGCTCATTTGTTGAAAATAGTTGAATTACTTTGCCTAAAATCTAGTCAAGAAATTTTAGCAGAAAGCATTGCTTTGGAGAAAGAACGATCCAAGGCCGAGTTGCGTGGAAGTAAAGAAGAAATGGTTAATTTTGATCAGATAGTTGACCTTGTATCGCAGATTCGCAATTGCCTTATTAAACATAAGCAGTTCAGTGAAATAAACGGTATGGTCATTCCTTCTGAATTTTTCTGCCAACTCTCCTTAGACGTGATGACAGATCCTGTGATTGTTGCATCTGGACAGACCTATGAAAGATCCTTTATTCAGAAGTGGCTTGAGCAGGGACTCAGAATATGTCCCATAAATCGCCAACCTCTATCCCACATCAATCTGATTCCAAACTATACAGTAAAAGCTCTAATTGCTAATTGGCATGGACACAAAAACTTAAAGCACTCCCCTGTGAAATCCACTATATCATCCTTTTTTATATCTCGGGGAGTTTCAAAGGACATGTACACTGTTGATAGTTTCCAGGATTTGTGCCACAATGAAATTACTCCAGATTCATCTCCTACTGTTGTAAAAAAGGAGAGACAACATGTTGATATTTCAGTAGCAAATGCTAATCTACCTGGTATGAATTTATCAGGGGTAAATTTGCATGACAATTCTCATGAAGCAGCCATTGACTACTTGGTTTCGCAGTTGGAACCCTGTTGCGAAGAGTCATGTAGTCACAGTCGAAGTGAATCTTCCTCAAGCACATTATCTAGCCTTGACGATGTAACTTCAAGGTTATCGATCAAGTCTGCACACTTAAATGCGACATCAGAGGAGATTATGCCGGATCCCATCGAATCCTATTCACAGAAGGATTTCTGCTGCTCTCCTCAATCTTCTGTTAGTCAAAATTGTGTTTCAAAGTTGAGAGTGCAGGCTGAAAAAGATAACCACCCTCAGCAAAATGATGATTGTTCACTCTCTGAAGCTGGTACTGAAGATTTGATCACTCTTTTCCAAGCCCAAAACCTTGCCAAGGATTTAATTAGTGATAGCATGGAAGTCCAAACAAATGCAGCAGCTGAAGTACGATTGTTGGCAAAGTACAATAAGGAAAACCGTGTTATACTAGCTGAGGCTGGGGTGATTGGACCATTGATTTCTTTGCTACGTTCAGGTGAAGATGCAGCTCAAAGTACTGCAGTTACAGCTCTTTTGAACTTGTCAATCAATCACAACAACAAAGTTGTAATTGTTGAGGCAAGAGCCATCGAGCCACTAATCCGTGTAATGAAGTTAGGATCTCCAGAAGCAAAAGAAAACTCTGCTGCAACTTTGTACAGCCTGTCTGCATTGGAGCGATTTAGGAGCGAGATTGGTCGGTCAGGTGTTATTAGGATTTTGGTTGAACTCCTCCATAGTGGGACTCTTAGAGCAAAGAAAGACGCTGCAGGCGCCCTGTTTAATCTATCAATATGTCATGAGAACAAGGCTCGGATAGTCCAGACTGGAGCTGTGAAGCTTCTTGTTGAACTAATGCAAACAACCAAAGAGATGGCAGATAAAGCACTTGCCATTTTAGCAAGCTTAGCAACAGTTACAGAAGGTTGCACTGCCATCGGAAAGGAAGGAGGAATTCCATTGTTAGCTGGATATCTTGAAACTGGTTCCTCAAGAGGAAAGGAAAATGCCGCTTCCACACTGTTACAACTATGTGTTAACAGCCAAAAGCTTTCCACCTTGGTATTACAAGAGGGTGTTGTGCCTCCTTTGGTTGCTTTATCTCAATCAGGGAGTCCAAGAGCCAAAGAAAAGGTAACGTGCTAACATTTGTAGTATATCAACCACCATTCGTAACACCTCTTGACTTCCTGTTAAAAGTTGTGCTCTAGAATTTTTTGACTGTCAAAACTACCTATATGCTATGGATTATGTTGCTTTGAATGAAAATTTGGAGTGGTTTATGCATATAGCCGGTTTGAGTTGTAAAAACTTTGTAATACACTCTGCTAGCATCATTAGTTTGAAATTTGGTGTAATTTTGCAGGCACAACAGCTTTTATGTCATTTCCGCAGTCAGCGAGGAACTAGCAATGTGAAAGGAAAATCATACCGCTAGTCTCAAAAGTCTGTCGAGATTCTTTTCTTTTCTTTTGTCTTGCCAAATAGTGTTATCAATTTCTTTTTTGTATCATGTGAGTAGTTTACTTCCTATGATTTATATAGGCATTTAGGAAGAGCTTGATCAATCAATATGATTACTCAGTTCAGTTTTTGTGCTGAGCCATCTGTAAATTTTGTAGACCATCTTAACTTGTACATACAAAGTTCCATGCTTGTACTGCCAGTTCTCATTGTTATGTAACAGTGTTTTTTTATGTTCTCTGGCTTGTCATTGTACAGGGCATACTGATCTCTATGAACATTTTTAAAATGTTAAATGGTCCATTTTCTTAACAAATGGGTGGAGTTTTATTTTATTCTATATTATTTTATTGTTTATCGTCATAGAGCTTCCAGATATTCAGGAGCAAACAGCTTGGTAAAGGTTAAAGAAAAAGACACAATCATATATGTAATGCAGTTTTTGCTCAGTGAAATTACATCATTTTCATATCTTGTTAAAATCTTCCTCTGTTTGATAGAGAGACTGACAGATGATGAATGATGCCATCATATTGAACTCCACCAACTCTTATTTTAGCTGGAAGATGATGAACTAAGAGCTTGCTGCAATAGAAACATCTTGGATATCAGATTTTGGTTGAGACAACAATCATAACAAAAATTGGTGGAACATGATATGATTTGAGTTGAACACCTGAATGGAGGACAGTGCAAATAGAACATCACTGTCTGATATTTGGTAGTGAAGAACTATCCTAATGCTGTCAAAGAAAAACCAGTTTGATGGTAAATTAGCAAATAGCAAAGAGAAGTATTGCAATTGGGTTTGCTTGATGAAAGTTTCAGCACACCCCTACCTGGATGGTCCTGCTGGGATTACAAGTACTCCACATTCTTCCAATCTCTTGCAAAGATCTTCTACCGTGATATTTAAACTTTCCATGATATCACAATATACCTGCACAAACACCAATACAACTTAAGTATACTAAAATCCTTAATGGCTGAATAGCCTTGTGTGCTACTGATTTCCCAATATCAAATAATGATCTTATTATTCCCAACCATGTAATAGACACAAGATTTGAGCTTTGAATACACACAAGACTAACTGAAACCAACCATGTTTGTCTCCACTGTATCTGTCTCAACCTTCAGTCCCTGGATCTTATTCAATCCATCTGTTAAGGATGAAAAATGCTTCTTTGTCAATACTTCAGTAAGACACTTTGCAAAGATTTGTACATATATTCATGGGAACTATTTTGGATTCCAAGTTTCTTGGTCTGATGAGATAAAAATTAAGCAAGCTTTAATACAAAAACCATCAATCAATGACACAAAATTTGATGATGATCATCATCATGTACCAATGATCATGAAATTCTGAATTATGTCTTGCAGAACTAGGTACTACCTGCTATAAACATTGCTCTTTGATGATCATGCTTGAGTTTGCTAATGTTCTCCTGCACTCCAACTATTGCTGCAGCACACAACACTCCAACTTGTCTCATTCCTCCCCCTAATGTCTTCCTCAGTCTTCTGGCCTGATCCAAATCAAGTCAGTGCCCGTTGTAAAATTGTTTAGGAAGACATGAATACAATTCATTGATTGATAAATCACCTTGGCAATAAAGTCTTTGGAACCTACAATGACAGACCCAACAGGAGCTCCCAAACCTTTGGATAGACACACCTGACTTGGTTCATTTCATGGAAACAAATTAGTATCTAAAAAGTAAGTTGTTTAAGGGTTCTCCTTCATATGGCACTGAGATAACCAACATGTTTGTAATAGCAGACAATTTTTATTAGTCCATCCAGTTCATGGGTTCAAAAATTTTGCTAGACTTATTGAACTTAAAAGCATGGGGAAGTTCTAACGCTTGTCTAAAGAAGGTTAATGCCACATATAAGAGACGTTCAATAGGAGGAAATTACCGAGACAGAATCTGCAGCTTGGACAAGCCTATCAACAGGAACACCCAGGGCCTGACAATGGTAATGCAAATTAAAGGTTAGGTACATGTTACTAAAAGGAAACCTTTGTTAAAGTAAATGATACATGGTTGTCTAATTTCTTAATAAACTGAGCTTTTTGAACAAATGGTTAAACCATCTAAAATTTACAAAAAAACATGATTCTAAAAGCAAATTCCATGCATGTGATGAGCTTACTTGTGAAAAGAAGAAATACTTGCACAAAGGAGAGTTAAAAAAGATGGAATTTGTTTTGCCAACACCATCAAAGTTTACATGAAAATAGGAGGAAGTTTATATGGGTTGAAGTTAATTACTCACAACAGATGCATTAAAAATTCGAGCTCCATCAACGTGTAGCTTCAAGCCATACTTTTTAGCCATTGCTCCTACCTTGTCTGTGTATTCTACTGAAATACATCTGCCACCACAACTGCAGCGTAAAATTGGAAATTTTATCAAAGATTGAAAACAGACCAGTACAACATCAACTGAAGACAATCTTGTGAAATAGCATAATTGTATCTCATTATAAGGAATCAATCTGTAAGAGATCGACATAAGAACCCCATCTCAGTTTTCACTCACGTGGAACACCAAAAAGTGGCATTCACCTGCTAAAGAAATGGATAAGAGAGCCCTTATTTTTTAGTTATGAAGAATACTTCAAGCTGAAATATAATCCAAAAAACTAACTGTATTCTTTAGGAGTGGCTCTCTGCATCTTGTTGCATACAATACAGTGATACCAAAATCATGTTGCATATTAGCTCAAGAAGAACTGCAAAATTTAAATTTTCAAGGAAAACTATACTTAGCATGGGAATTCTCAAGGCATATAAGCCTGGTTGTTGGGTAGTAAAGCTCGTCTTCTGGCTTTCTAATGGCTGCTTCAATGAGATGAAGATCCATAGTCCCATCTAGGTTGTTCTTCAGAGTCTTAGCATGAACAGCTCCAATGGTAGAAATGCCTCCATTCTCATAGACATGGATGTGGGAGTTATCCCCAAGAATGACCTCACTTCCTCTAACCTCACAATGCACAAGAACAGAGATCAAATTCCCCATGGTCCCTGATGGAACAAAGAGAGCAGCCTCCTTCCCCATCATTTGAGCCATCTCTGCTTCAAACTTGACTGCAGTTGGATCAAAGCCCAGGACATCATCATCAACAACAGCATTTGCCATGGCTGCTCTCATGGCCTCGGTTGGCTTTGTAACTGTATCAGACCGAAGGTCCACAATTCTCATTGCCATTCTCAATTATAAATTCTTGGTAAATCGGAAGAACTAAATTTATGGTTTCAAGTTTCTGATTATTCTAGCATTACTCTGCCTCTTCTAGGACAAGCACCTCTGCAACACTAAAATGCATCTAGTGCCATGAAAGCATACACTGTTGAACTGGGAATCGGTTGAAATGGGGAAGAGTCCAAGAACATGCAAACATGCTATAATAGTTACAGATCCACTTTTTATCCTTTATCTATTGATGTATCATGATCAGACCAGATTCCTACTTCGTTGTTGCAGGCGGGCTTGCACTTATTCTTGTCCACATTTTAGTACCATTGAAGACAAGAGGCATTGAACGGTGGAATCTGATTCATCATTCATCATCTTCTACAAGAGATAAGACCTCACTGCTCACAAACGTACAAAAGATCTAAGGTTAGGGGTGGGCCCTACTCCGGTTAGCTCGGGAATTTTTCTAACCCAACTTGAGTCGTACTGCCGAATCATTTTAAGTTTGATTTAAAACTCGATCTTATAAATATCGACTCAGATCAATTACATTATAGTAGGTTTCGATTTATGTTAAATTTCACTCAATTCAACTCAAAACAACTCCATTCGTCTTAAAACTCGATTCGAATCAACTCAATATTTAATATAAACTTTTAATAATAAATGGATAATATAACATTAAAAATGATAATTTGATATAAAAATAATTAAATCAAACTAATCTAATAATTATATATGGCTATTAATTTAAAAGAATATTATTTATATTTTTACAAAAAAAATATTGCATTATAGAGAATAAACTAAATCTTCAAACTTCAAACACGACCGATGTTCGACTCAAACTCAATTAGATTTGACTCAAACTTAAAATAAAATAACTCTAATCGAAAAAATATAACTTTAAAATTGATTTGTTTATCAAATGAGCTGAATTCGAGTTGAGCAAAAGTCGACTTGACTCACCAGTGCCCAACCCTATCTAAGATTACGCAAGCGAGCACTTATATTTATGTATGGATTCATGACAACTAATGAGATTGAATCTCACAAGTCACAACTAAGCCTCATAATTTGATGATTTACATTTTTCTTCGGAAACACCAATAGGAGAAGTTGTCATTCAAGCCTTCAATTACTCGTAGGTCTATGTAAAAGTTAACATTTAATAATTATAATTTATTAATATTGTGTCATGCATGACCTATATTAAAAATAAATTAAGATTTTATATAAACCTCGTTAAATTGTGAAAAAGATAATGATGCTCTCATTTATAGATAATAATCTAAGATCATAGGGATAGATTTGAATTCTATATATAGACTCTAAATGAACAAAGAGAGAGATTATAAAGATTTTTTTATTTTTGTTGTATTTTGATTGTCTGAAATCCCCTACTTTTCATTAGAGCCCCAATTTTAGTTACTCTTCGTTTTAGTATATGACACACATAATATATCATGGAAAATTCTTAATTGTGCCTTTAAACACACTCGGGTAATTTTCATTTTTCAAGATACCTGAACATGAAAAAAAAAACCCACTTACTAAATTAATTCTAAATACTAAAAAGAACTAAATACTATACTTGAATAGAGTTATATATAAAACCATATTTCAACGTTAATTTGTCACGATATTTTGACTAATTATTATTGGGCTCAATTGGTCCTCAAAATAGACTTGCAACAGGTGTCACGTGTCTCTCAATCACCTCTAAATATGATGTAGGATAACCTAATAATTATTTCTCTCACACATCATATCACTCAAATCATCTCTCATTCACCACATGTTAAATCTATATGTTATAGCGAAGTTTTAGGAGACTTTAATTCGGACTAACCTACCCAAATCAATTCCCCTCACCAAAGAGACTTGTAACAAGTGTCAAAACTCTCACTTAATCGAAAAACTAAATTAAGGAATAAAGTTTTCTTATTAGTTTATATACAAGTTACTAGTCACCTTCATATATTATGTGAGATAAACCCAACAATTATATTGTACGAATACATCCACGTTTTGTTTTTGTTCAAAACTTCAAAGCAAAGAAACCAACGGTTGATGCATCATGCATGCAAAGGTACCAATCTTGTTTGTAACCGGTAACTTTGTATACATGAATAGATCTTTCTCAAACATGCTTGGGGGAAAAAACCTTATCTAGACAAGGATACCCTGTAGAGCCTCCGCATTCGAGGAAAAGGAAGGGATCTGATTTGTCTTCGTAAATTGGAAGCCGGAATATCATGGGGCATGTCCCATATCATATGTATTGATCTTATCCCCGTCGTCTCTTGAAAACTAGTTAAAGACGCCACGCCGGTTAGAGATGGACTATAATTTTAGAGACGAATGTTTCTTTTCTTTGTTTATTTTAGAGATATAATATAATAGTTTATTTTCTTTATATATTTTAATTGGTTCAATATTTTACTTTAACCCGAACTCAGACCTTTGATTATCTTTTTAATTATAATTTAAAAACTCAACCTCGAACTTGACTGGAGAGTCAATTATAAAATTAGTCATTTTATAGTCATTTATAAAATTTGACTCAGCAACTGACATGAGAAATTTTTAGAATAATTTTTTTTTAAAAACTATACGTTTAATAACAAAGCAAGAAGAAATATGTATTAACAACTCACTCAAGTTGTTTAGTGGAATTAACCGATGAACTGATCATGAATTCAGTAAAAACAAAGGTGATCATATTTGTGGTACCATTCGTGGGAGGCCTACGTAAACATATGAGCAAGTCATCAACATAATTAAATTCCTGTAAATATCCAAAAATTATGTGTTCATTTGTTTAAGAGATAAATTATAGGCTTTGATATGAATTTTATGCAATGACACTAAAGTCCAGTACGTTGCTGGCTGTTTGGGGCCTTGGGCTTGTATTGCTTCTTTGTTGGTCGTACGTACAATTAATGGCTTCTCGTCTTTCTTCAAATAATCAACATTTTCCATGTTTCTTTCCCTCTATAGGCTTTGATTTTATCTTCAATCGTGGTGTGAATTTGTACGAGTTGTTTTATTACAACTGTCTGGATAAGAATGATCGATACTCTTTCGCAAAACATTTGGTGTTAACGATCTTCATCAACCCAATTAGTGAAGATTTAAGGGGGAATGATGCTAAGGATATTTCTAACTTGTCATAAAATGGTTAGCTCTACGAGAAGTACTCGTGCTCAATAGGGGAAAAAAAGACGTCTATTGTAGATTTTTTGTTCTAAATTAATTTTGACTTAAATGGTCTAAACTAAAAACATCAAAACAATTTTCACTAATAAAAAAAGGTCTCTTGCGATCGCATTTTTGTAACCAGATATATCTGGTCACTAATTTGAAATTGGTGTCAAGCACGGTTTTGAAATGAAATGTGCTGAGCTTACTCGAATGGCTTTTTAACCATTCCAAAAAAACAATAGGTGAAAACATACATTGAGATAAAATTAATTCAAGTCTTTGTATAAAACCTCAGTTTTAGGTTATGGTTTTACCTGTTTTTTATTTTGGCCAATTCGATCCAGTCTCGAGTCAATTCGAGCTAGACAAACTTTCAAACTATGAGTATATGGCCCAAATGATCATATTAGCATATTATGGAGGCTGAATATGTCCAATATATAAATTATAACTTCAGTTATACTACAGCATAGTATGAATTATTAGCATATATTGGAGGTATACCAATTTTTTATTGTGTTAGTCTAGGTTTTAGGGCTAGATCTAAGTCATTGCAATGTTAAGTATCCGTTTGGGATTTCAAGAGTACCTCATATACATACATCATAGGGATTTTAGATTATTAGATTGCCCTTGTAGGCTTAACTAGATTTAAGTTGCAAATCTTCATTCAATGAAATTCATGGTTTTGTGGCTCATTTAATTTTTTCATCTCGATTTCCACCCATATAGTAACTTCAAGGCTTTGAGTCAATTTTAACTTTTGATGGTCTTAATCCGAACTTTCCGTTCGCCTATTAGGCTCACGAGTTGTCAAGCGTTTGAATTGTGCCACATGGCAAGATTTGGTTCCACTACATCAGCCCTAGCATTGGCCACCCATTTTTAAGGAGATTTGTCCCCCATTTTTGAATTATTTTCTACCCTTAGTGTTGCTGCCACTTCGGCTCGCCGCCAGCAAGACTCTGACCACCCTCTGGCTACCAAACAAATACGATCGTGATTGCCTAATAGCCGGTTATCGACCTATACCATTGGTTTTCCACTGCCGTTGTCGCTTTGGGACGTTTTTCGGTGTCGTGGAGCCACCTACGGTTGATCTGACTATCCAGACATGTTCCTCACTTGATGGCCGACATTTTGAGACCAACCCCGCCAATCATCGCTGCCAGTGACTCCACCTACCCCAACGGCATTTTTTCCCTTTCCAGCCGTTTTTCGACAACTTGCAACGTGGACTTCGTCGGTCACTACCACCAACATGCTCCACGTCTTCATGATCTTTTAATTTGTTATTTTCTAATTTTGTTTTTTCTAGTTTCTTGATATTTACTAGAGTACTTATTATGTTATTTAGTGTTCTTTTATTTATTTGACTAGTTTTATTTGTTTATTTATTTAGTGCATGTGCATGTGCTTGTTTTGCATGCTAGATAGTATTTAGTTATTTCCTTTGCATTGTCCTTTTATTTTAGATGTTCTTGTTAATGTGAGCACACATTATAACTATGAATTATATAGAGTTTTCAAACTTTTACTAAACAATAGGTTCCAATGTTGGTTTTGGAGTCTTAGCTTGCTGTAGATATACCATGCACTTGAAACTTGAACCACTGTTCATTATGACTTTTCTCGTCTTTATCATTTTAGTCTATAGTGGATTTGATTCCAGATCGTAGGACGTGTTAAGTGGTTATTTTATCGGACACCACTTAATACGGGCCATTTATACATATTTTACTTCCGTTATTAAAAACCCTTAAAGATAAGATCCCTCGAGTTATTTTCAAACTTAGATCCACATCACATTGACTTTGGGCTTATTTATATAATTTTCTTCCTAGCCCTATACATAGTTTTTATCATGTTTTTAGTGAGCTGAGAGTTGGTGAATTTGACCTCGTGTATAACTTGAGCAAGCACATACATAGGTCACAGTGAGCTTTGGATTAGTGAAAGGGTTGTTCCATTCCCAAAGGATCTTGATATCTCTACATCTTGAGCTTCCTCATACCCAGAAAGGCGTTAAGTAGATGGGTATTATTGTATATAGTGTATGGCTAGATTTATGGTATCAAAGGGTATTGAAGGCGACTACTTGAGAGTACTATGTCATTGTGCTCTTGAATAGATGTTATATGAAAGTTTAGAGAAGGCTTAGGAAATGTATTATTTCCCGAGAGTGGGATCAGTTATTGTCGAGAAAAGCACTTGCCGATAGTAGCATACACCAGTTTAGTTCAAGATACTATTAAGTTTAAAGCTTGATAGTTCCTCAATAGATGCCCTTTGAGTGTTTTCATGTAGAATATATATACGGTTTTTCTTTCCTCGTGGAAATTAGTTTTCACTTATTAGTTTGTACTAATTATTTTTCGAACCAGTGAAATTAGTTAGTGACATTTTTAATATTATATATGTAAATTTTGTATTCATATATTGGGTTGGCTTTAGTGGAAGGATAGATAGAAACTATACATACTTGTGTTCAATGTTCTATCGTTTTCTTTTGTACTTTTGTTTTACTTAATACATTTCATATATATTTAATAATATTTTTCATTCTCGAGACTTCAAAATGGTTCTTAAGATCCATTTTATTGTTCAAGTCTTACAACTTAATTCATTTAGACATGGCTTGGCTCAGTTGTAATATTTTTTATTCGGTTCTTAAGTGAACCAAACTCGGGGAATTACACATTGATTCTTGACTCGAATTGTATTTTTTTACAATTGTTTAATATGTTCCTTCAAAATTGCTCAACCTATCTAATTGTATTTTACTTGCATTATTATAGTCATTTTTCTTGTGATTTGGAATTTGCAAAATCAACCATTAATCTAAAGCCTTATTCTTCCACTTTTTTTATGAAACCACCACGTAGCACTTTTTGTATTATTATACATGTGACACACATAGGGGTTGGAAATGGTTCACTTATAATCCAGTCAATAGCATTCACTATAACTATTTATTATTTTACATTTTTTATAATCAAGTCATGAACCAAGTTTATAAAGGTTCTACCATAACCAAAATTTCACTATATTACAATGGATTAAACGGGTAATATATAGTTAAAGCTCACCATCTCTTTATAGACCATAAACCCAACAATATTAAGCTGATAAAAAATTATAGTTATATAAAATAATTTTTCACTCACAAAATATAAAATATTCCAATTATCTAAAATATGGTAATCTATTATAATAAATTTGAATTAAATAAATTCATTAAAGTGATATTTTGACAATAAAAATTTTTAAAACTAATAATCTTATGGTAAAAATGATTGTTATAATTACATATAACTAAATAATATTTGGTTAAATCGGTAAATTTAATATGATAGACTTTTTACCACTATTATTTATATTTAAAGTCAATTTGATCATATTAATCATAATTTTCATCATTTTTCTTATATCGTAAATAAAATTTTCACTATTTTTGTTTGATTTAGTTTAAAAACGATCGGAAATTGATAAATGGGGTGACTATTTATGGCCCTAACACAATATCAATATAAACTTTTTTTAGAGCTAATTTAATATCTTACAAAAAACAAAAAAAATTTAAATTAATACAATTCAATGGCAAAATGGTCGTTAACCTGGAGGTGGGGAACAGATCATAATGAGTTAAATAAATAAATAGAAATAAGAAAGAAAGGAATCAACCTATGGAACTGTTCATACACGTTGCGACTTTTCCTGTCTCTTTCAAACTCACCATCACCCATCACCCATCACCCATCACTCAAGCTCCTTCAATTCCCACACCCTACAAAGGCTACAACCCTAACAAGCTCCCAAAGTCATCACTCTCAGTCTCCCCATTCTCTCTTCGTCTCCGTCATCTCTCTTTCTTTCCCTCTCTCCCCTTTCCGGTGACCTGGATGGTCTTCTACCGTCACCATGGTATCCAACTTTAAGAGAAGGTCAGTCTATCTCCAGTTTAATTAGAAAACATGTTTCCCGAGATTTCCCCGTCTATAGCCAAACAATACCATGTACTTCCATCCACACCAAACTCTCACCAAGGCAAAGAGCTGCCACCGATCCACCAATATAACTGCACAAAAATTAAAGCTCTTTTTTTCAAGCTTCAGATTATTCCATCTTTCTCAGTACATCTAGCTTAGTTTTCCATCTTTGATAGTTAACAAGGCTAAATAGAGGAGAGAAGGTTCTGAGCTATTCCCTACATCAAGAGTCAAGGTCAGGTCAGTGGGAAAGAGTGCATCTGTGCAACATCTGTGCAAGATCATACAAAGGGGAAGAGATCAACAGCAAGTGATGTATGATCTCCCCTATCAATTTTGCTTCAAATCATCATAAGCAAGTTTCAAACAAAGAGGCCGACACATGCTTTGCTCATCTTCAAGATCTCTCCTCCCTTTTCACACCTTTCTTGCTCCTTCCTCAACAAACTCAACCTAGTGAGATCATAAGAGAAAAGCCATTGACAAAACTTCTACTACCATCATCCATGGACAATATGTGCACTACCCAAAAGATGGTAACGGCAACTCCAGCGAGGTCGGAGAGCACTAGCTCCGACCACCAACCCACCACCACCATCTCCTCCTCCTCCTCGTCTCCGATGCCGACGACGCCGAGCAGGTACGAGTCGCAGAAGCGGCGGGACTGGAACACCTTCGGGCAGTACCTCAAGAGCCACAGGCCGCCGCTCTCCCTTCATCGGTGCAGCGGCGCCCATGTGGTGGAGTTCCTCCGGTACCTCGACCAGTTCGGGAAGACGAAGGTGCACTTCCAGATCTGCCCCTTCTTCGGCCTCCCCAACCCGCCGGCGCCGTGTCCCTGCCCGCTCCGGCAGGCCTGGGGCAGCCTCGACGCCCTTGTCGGCCGCCTGCGCGCCGCCTTCGACGAGCACGGCGGCGGAACGCCGGAGGCCAACCCCTTCGGCGCCCGGGCGGTGAGGCTGTACCTGAGGGAGGTGAGGGAGGTGCAGGCCAAGGCCAGGGGCGTTAGCTACGAGAAGAAGAGGAGTAGGAAGAGGCCACCCCAAGCTTCCATGGTGGTGGTGCAGCAACCTCATCACCCAGGTGCAACCACTTAGTCTTATTACTCAGCAAGCTCTTAATATTAGTGTTCACATCTGTGACTTGTGAGCAAGAACAAGTGCTGGCTACCTAATTTAATATAATATGATATGAATTCACTGTAGGTTGAAGTGGAATGACCGATGAGTTTTGAGTGGATCACTTGATTTATAAGTTATATACTGGTAATTTGTACATGATCAAAATATGTGTGTGTGTATGATATTAGCTTGGTAAGGATATTCTTGAGCAATGTTCTAATTGATATATGGGAGAGATTGATTAATGCAATTGGTAGATAGGCTTGGTTGATTAGTAGGTTTCTGCAGGTTGGGTCGGGAAAGATTGTAATTTGCGCAAGTTCTCTGTGTTGGTGCTTGATTGAAGGAGCTTCACCTTGACGGGGACTAATTTGTGCTTCACTTTGAGTCGTCTGAATAATGAGATGAGCAGTAGTTGTAGATCGATCGGTAGGAAGATTCTAGGGATGGTATTTTGATGTTAGATTATATGAATGAGACGGCGTATATATCTCTAATCATATAAAAGACGTATTAGCGTATCTGATTTCCTATTTTCTCGCGTCAAATGGGCATGGTTTTCTTTTTGAATAATCATTGTCATTTATATGGTGAACAAAGCTTAGTATCATTTCTGCTTTTCCTACATATTTGAAATCATAAGAGGTTTTTGCACACAAAGTCCAGTTTTGGTACAATACATATACGATTCTATGCCGAGTAATTTAATTAATATGGAAGACAAAAAGCAAGGTTCATATAATAGCAGGCTAGCTAGCCAGCAACAGGCGTTCATCCCGCAGAAAATATTAACCATGAGACAAATTGATGACAAAGAAAAAAGATGATGGTATATGTCCTATAACATATATATGTTAAATATATTTGATATGATTTGCCATTGGCAATATTTCTTTTAGCATGTTGAAGAGAATAAATGATAAAATATATGTACCGAATTTTTTTCCTTTATGCTTAAGAAGGAAATTGAACTATCTCATTCTTGCTCGGCCAACTATTTATTTTAATTACTCAATTTCCCACTTTTGTTTTCTGTTTTATGTTTTAAGAAACCAGCTGGTAATTAAAGAGCTGAAATCTCAATTGCCTATGAATACATATGTAATAAAAGACTACCAAATTAATCATTCATGCAGCTTGGAAGTCGGAATATGCCCAATTGCATATTTCTGCATTATTGTGAATATACATGGCTGTTTGTGTTTTTTTTAAAAAAAGAAAAAGAAAGAAAAAATAAATGAACAGTAGCTGTTTGTGGTCTTGAAATTATGTATTTCATTAGTGTATATCTCTCCTTCCTAGTTCACCGTAGTTCTAAGTCCCGGTTATTTGCAGTATTAAATGTTTTGTTCTTTTAAAATGAAATCTGCACTAAGTTTAATGGAAACATTATCAAGCATCAAATCTACTGATTGATGGGATTTCACGTCAAGGGTCACTTCGCCTCTAAAGTCCAAATACACATATGAGGAGAGGTAACAGGAAGCAGCAATTCCTGGAAGCCATGAATCAACTGGAGACAAGATGTGGATGCATTTCTGGAACGTCTAGGAAAGATTAACCTGTGACCATGACCATGACCATTTCTGGAACTAGACAGAAACGCAAAGTAGCTACTACTGGCTGCAAGTGGTTGAATTTTGGGCATTTCTCATATGGTCTAGCGGCCGACGCTAATCTCTCCTATCCTAATTGATCGATAGATTGATATAATATAACTGCAAGTGGCCAACATTATCTGAGAGTAATAGATATCAAATAGTTCAATTATTTTTGCTGAAGAGGATGAAGAGGGTATAAAGGCTAGGACATGCATGGAGTTTCTTCAATGGGGCCAAGTGAGGTTGTACCATGGTTGCATGAATCGGAATCGGAATCGGAATCGGTTTTTCCGTGAATCGGAATCGGAATCGGAATCGGTCTGAATCGGCCAGGAATCGGTTTTGTTGAATCGGTCCAAATTAATTTAATCGGTCATATATAATAATTTGACAATTTATAATATAAATATATTAAAATTGGATATTGATGTTATTTTGATATTATTCTGTGTATTATAATTTATGATATTTTTAAATATTTTTTAAGATTTTTAATTATTTAGAATTAATTATTATTTTGACTCGAGTTAGACTCGAGTCAACTTTTAATTACGAGAATGCCACTCTTTACCCCCGCCGCCGCCGCCGGCCCGGTCGGCGGCGAGTCTCGCGGCGGCGATGTCGGAGGATGTCGGCAGCCCGGTCGGACGAACAGGCGGCGGTCGGACGGCAGATTCGCGGCGGAATCGCGGCGCTCGCGTCGGCCGGCGGAACCCGAGTTCGGGCGGCGGTCGCAACGCTGCGGCGGAATCGTGGCGGAGGGCGGAGCTGAGGTCGGAGTCGGGCGGCGGTGGCCTGGTCGGACGGAGGACGGCCGAGGGAGGACGGCGCAAGCGCGGCGGAGGGCGGCGGAGCGAAGGTCGGAGTCGGGCGGCGGAATCGGGGGAGGGTATGATTTAGGTTTTTAAATCCAAATTACCATTTTACCCATGCTTAAATAATTTAATAAAAATTATACCTAGGGTATTTTGGTAATTTCATAAAAAAACCGATTCCGATTTAAATCGGCCGATTCCGATTCCGAGTTAAATCGGTCGGAATCGGCCGAAACGGGCCGATTCACGACCCGATTCGGGGCCGACCGAGTCGGCCCCGAAATCGGATCGGCGCGACGCCGATTCGTGCAACCATGGGTTGTACCTGTGACCCGATTCGGGCCTACCGAGTCGACCCCGAAATCGGATCGGCGCGACGCCGATTCGTGCAACCATGGGTTGTACCCGTGAGTAACGCCCATCGTTGAAGTCTACATGCATTTGCCAATGGTCGAGCTTGCAAAGTAGGGGATCTGTGTATATCATACAAGGTTATAATTCAGATGGGAAGAGAAGATTGTATTCAATAGTTCATTATCCAATCAAATAATAAAATCTTGCTAATTATCTACTCATCTTCTCAAAAACCCCATTACTATAATTGAAGAATTTTTCAATTCCCTGCCAAATATTCGGTAATTAAATCCTAAATGTACAATTGAAACCATGATATATATATATATATATATATATATATATATATATATATGAAAAAATAACGTGTAGAATCATCGTTTTTAAAACAAGAAAAGATTTATCATTAAAATACGGAATAAAGGTTTTTAGTAAAGTGTTGCAAAAAGGCCATTCATTGCTTTAATATTTTTACTTTGAGAACACATATTTTGCTTTTATATATATACATATATATATATATGTATGTATATATATGTGTGTGTGAAAATAATCTTAATATATGGTCAATTCAATTAAAATCTAGAGTGATGACATGTTAATATGTAAGTATTATTCCATTTACTAGGAACGCCTAATTTGAAAATTAAGTGAAACAAGGTAGAGTACACATGAGCACAGTTTTAAAATTATTTTATGATTAATTTAGAAAAACTCTGGGACTTAACCTCGCTATGTGGCTTTCCAAATTAAACAATGTAAATGATTCAATGTTATTTAATTTTACGATTGACTCCCACAGTCGTGTAATAAAATATATTATTTTTCTCTTGATTTAGGTAAATAAATATTTTATAGCATTTTATATCATATTTTTATCTATTTCATGTGTCAAAAAGAACAATATATATAAATTTCTATTTACTGAGTTTAAAAATAGAATAAATAACTAGGAATTATACTCAACTTCATGGCATGCGCATGTTGAGTCAAGTTTGAGTTCCAATTTTTTAAACTACACACATGAAAACTTAGGTTAATTACCATCCAATAAATCAACATATTTCAGATGATATCTAAATCTACCTGTTGCAAATGTATGGAAAAATTGCATGCATGTTTTAATTAAATCTACTGCTTATATATAAAGCCTTGAAGTTTAATAAGAAAATGAATATTATGTATATAATTGGTTGGAAATTATATACAACATACTATATTATTTCCACGTAAATGTATGTTGAATACATTAATCTTTTAAAATTAATATTTTAAATCCTATAACAAAGATCAACATTAACAATGTAAGCTTATTTACGTACCTCTACCCATAATTCTAAATAATATACCAGTTATATTAACGAATTAATATCATCAATATTTTATTAAATACATATTAAAACACCGTAACTTAAAAAGGCACGAATTTTATAAAAATTTAAGATTTAAAAATCGGTGTGGATTAAATAGTACAAAGCCTTAAATTTTACGGGATTTTAGGGCGGGGGTACAATCTGATTATACGATATAATATTTTAAAAATTATATAAAACTTTTATACAATACTAAATTTAAAAAACTATGCCTTTACCTATGTAGTGACACTTAAATAAAAGTAATTAACTGACCTAAAGCCTTGTACTCGTAAGTTCATAAAACCAACCTCTACCATGAAGTTAATTTTTTAAAAAAATTAAAGAAACTAAGATTAGATTATAATTTTTAAACTCCAACTTTGCTCAATTTCAAGCAAGGCTAATTTTAGCAGTACAAATAAATATTTAGTGGCATATATATGATGAAGGCGGGAAGGGGAGCGCCTCAGCGGGGGGGCGAGCAGAGAATCCGAATAAACCGTACGAGAATCCCGCGGTCGGCGTAGGCTGTCTGGCGTCGGCAACTGTTAGTCGGCTTTATTGTCATAAGCCAGCACTCACGAACTTCCTCCACGTGCCTGCATTTTCCACCGATCTAGACGGACTGTCTACCTAACTTAGTCGGTGGTGCCAGTCTACCGTCATGTCAACCGGATATTTCATATCTGGTTTTTTTCAACTGCTATTTTTCAAACCCAACGTTATTTATCAGAGTGGCTGATCAAGAAAGCCAGCCCCTCACAAGTAAATTCTCCTTTATTTAAAAAAACTTATATGAAATATGCATTTAATTTAACTATTTTTAGTAAGACTCTTATAATAAGATATATATATATATGTATATGTAGGAAAAAAAGAATATATAAATAAGAAGTAATAAAATTTTATCTTTTTTTAACATCAATATATCCTATTTTTAGATTTTTTAAAATTTCTATAATTAATAAAAAAATATGAAATTTATTTTTAATATAATTAATTTGATAATTATTATTATTATTATTATTATTATTATTATATATATATGTGTGGATTTTAAGTAACAAGACTTATTATATTTCTCCGAATAAAAGGAATAGCTTATATAAACAACAATATGAGTTATAACTTCCTTAAATAACAAACACAATAACAAATTCTAAAGTAAACTAATATATATAATAAAATCATCGATATATATTAAAATATATGTTGATAAGATGTTTAAAATAATTATATTTTAAAAAAGTATTTATAAAGCATGTGGATCATGCGAGATTACAACTAGTTTTAATGCAAAATCGATTGATAGTCAATTTTCTTGTAAAGCTGCTTATCATGGGATATATATAATATAAATTTGCAACAAGGCTGAAGTATTGTTACAATTTTATCCCTTTTATTAGGAAAATATTAATTAAATATCTGCTTTAAATTTTTACTTTGTATTTGAAATTAAATTATTTTTTTCCATTTTACCCATTCATATTTGAAAAATATTAATTAAATATTATATAGTTTTCAACCATTATTATTAAGAATGTATTAATTAATTGTAGTGTATATTGGGAAATGTTAGTCAACTATGACTAGATTAGGTAAAATTTTTTTATCATGGACACAAAAAAAATTAAAAATTTTAATCCATTTACCATGTGCTTATAAATAATTATTAAAAATAAGTAAGGATCTTCAACTAAGTTAAGATATCTAACTCAAGTCAAATTATATTTAGTCCCCCTCAAATAACTAAAGTAAATACAAATTCTAAACTAAAATTAAAATATGCACATGTGATAAAAATCATCAATATAAAAAGGTTGATTTATATAGTCAATATAAGTGCAAAATGTAACAATTAGAATTGCCGTCTATTAGATATCCTAAATGAAAATGCAACAGTATAAAAATTTCAATAAAGGACACGTCTAGTTGTTTATCGGATGTTTTGTAATGATTCGGTTCAAAATACAATATAATTGTGGTTAATCAAGTAAAGATTTATAATCTTTTTTTACTTATAAATAAGATATTAGTCTAATAAATAATTATATGTGAAATTAAGTTGAGGGACTTCACAATTTACCTACCTATTTTAAAAATTCATATATTTAGCCCCAATTCATGACCTTATTTAGCCCACGACGATAACCTAACAAATGTTCCTTGTCTAGCCTATCATTTAATACGGAATTAAGAAGTTTTGATATTATTTATAACGACCTAGTTTAAAATATAATATAATTGACTATGTCATTTCTTTAAAAATAATTAACTAAGTTAAAAATATATAGTCTATTTCCCTTTGTAAATAAGATCTTATTTTATTAAAAATTAAATATAAAATTAAATTGAGGTATCTTGTAGGTTTCAATTTATTAAAAATAAGGAAATATTCTTTGTATTTTTACCTCACTCAAAAGGCTCACTGTATCTCTACGTAACCATTAAATATTATAACTAGGAGAGAAACTTTAAAATGAAGTGAATTTTTTAATTAAATATAACACTATTCTAAAAATAATAATTTGAACATTGAACACCTATAATAGGGTCGTGCTACTAATATAAATGATAAAATATAATAATAATTTTGTTATAATAGTAGGATCATACTTTAGTAGCACAGAAGTTCTTTTCGAGGATGAATGAGGTTAGAATGGGTACATCACATCTGGATGGGCCACATCCCCGTAAAAAAATCTGATGGTGGTGGGCCCCGAGCCCATCTCTTAAATGGGCCTACAACCCACCGACACTCCCCGCCAATTTTCACGCCGACCCCCTCAAATTTCCAATAATCACAATGGGCTCCCTCCCGCCTCCCGCGGCGGCGCCGCGGTCCTCCCCGGCGTCGGAGATCGCCGGCGACGACCTCCGCCGCCTCTTCGGCGCGCAGCAGGCGTACCTCAACCATTTCTTCGACCACCTCGACCTCTCGCAGGCGCTCTCCTTCACCCGCGCCCTCCTCCGATCCGCCGGCACCATCTTCTTCTCCGGCGTCGGCAAGTCCGGCTTCGTCGCCCGCAAGATCTCCCAGACCCTCGTATCCCTCGGCGTCCCCTCCTGCTTCCTCTCCCCACTCGACGCCCTGCACGGCGACATCGGCGCCCTCTCCCCCGCCGACGTCCTCGTCCTCCTCAGCAAGTCCGGCAACACCGACGAGCTCCTCAAGCTCGTGCCCAGCGCCAGGTCGAAAGGCTGCTTCTTGATCTCGGTCACGTCGGTGAAGGGGAACTTGCTCGAGGGAGCCTGTGACATGAACGTGCATTTGCCGGTGGAGAGGGAGTTGTGCCCCTTCGACCTTGCGCCGGTCACCTCGACGGCGATTCAGATGGTTTTCGGGGATACGGTGGCCATTGCTCTCATGCAGGCGAAGGGTTTGACGAAGGAGCAGTACGCCGGCAACCACCCCGCCGGTCGGATTGGGAAATGCCTCATCTTTAAGGTTTTTTTTCTTTTTTTCTTTTCTTCCTATGAGAAAATCCCCAGATCTGGGAATTTGTTTGTTGTCTAATTGATTTATTTCAAGTTTGGATATTGATTGCTTTTACTAAATTTTGCTTGGTGTACAGAGCTGCTACATTCTAAATCTATTTGTTACTCATAGGTGAAAATGTAGTCATTTGTTGCTCATATGTGAAAATGTAGTCATAGGAGAACTTTTGTTGATTGAAAGAAACGATTATGGTGGAGATGGCTGTGGTCTAGGATTGAATTGAGTTCATGTGACATAAATTGTGATTTTTCTTCTACGGAAACAACGATTGTTGGTGATTGCGTGTAGATTATTATCTGACTTTGGGTAGAAAGTTCTTTGAATTTTGGCTAACAATATGATCATTGTATCTTGATCTTGGTTGTGTGGATGTCTTAAGTTTGCTCTTTGAATTTAGTTGTCTTAGAAAATGTTCACAGTTGAAGGATGACAAATGTGGTTTTGTCTTGTGCAGGTGAGAGATGTGATGAAGAGACAAGAAGAGCTTCCAGCTTGCAAAGAAGGCGACCTGATAATGGACCAGCTCGTGGAGCTAACGAGTAAGGGCTGTGGCTGTCTTCTTGTCATAGATGATGCTTGGCGTTTGGCGGGTACATTCACAGATGGTGATCTGCGGCGGACACTAAACGCCAGTGGAGAGGGAATCTTCAAGCTTACTGTTGGTGAAATGTGCAACAGGTGCGTGATTTGCTAACTGTTGTCGTACAAATAGATAGAACTTGATTGCATATGGCTAGTCCATAGATAACCGTAGGACCATATAGGACCTTTTGTTGGTGTTAAGTTCATGTTCATGTGCGGTGTTGAGTTCATATTCATTACCAACGACCATGGCGTTTCTTGGAATTCTTTCTAATCAACAATATCAAGGGACAAGCACCATTATACTGTTGTTGGCCGGAGGTGGAATCATAGGCAAATTTAAAAGGCTAGCTTAAGTGTTAAAAAAATTGTGGGTCCATTCTAACGTTTGACTCTCCATCCATCTCCTTGTTCCCAGCACTTGATACCAGTAGAGGCAAGGCAAGATCAATGATGACTATCAATCAAAGCTGAATGAAGGGCTAGAACAGATTAAAAGTGAATGGAAGATACTTAGATCGATAGTGTCTTCGGCACACAAGTGTTGATAGTAGCCAAGAGTGAACAAAGTTTACATATGGGCATACTTTTGTGGATTTAACATTTTTTAAAATTTGATGTTCGACTGTTTTTATCAAGTTCTCTATTCGTTTTTGCTTTAATGATGCATATATATTTTATTTAAACGTGGTTGTTTATGCTTTTTGTACATTTCTTGGAGTTAATCTATGATGCTCTCATCTTTGCAGAAACCCAAGGACCATAGGCCCAAATGCCATGGCTGTCGAGGCAATGAAGAAAATGGAAGCTCCTCCATCACCAGTGCAATTCTTACCAGTTGTTGATGATAATAACACCCTAATTGGAATTGTGACGTTGCATGGTCTAGTTTCTGCGGGCTTGTGAGGCCAGCCATCCCTGTCGCGTAACTTCTTTTATTCTATATTCTTTGTACCATTGTTTAGAAAAGGCTTGTGCTATTGTGCCCTGTGCTTTGTAATGTGTTGTTCCCTTCATGCAATGGGAGTGTATTTGAGCAAGTCTCAGACATTTGATGTGAAGTTCTAAGGGTGCTCCGACTTCTTTCGGTTGTGCTTAATAGTGGTGAGTCAGATAAGCTGTAGTTTTATTCCATGCGATATGCTTGTCTATTTAGAGTTAAAATGCTGATGATGATGTTGTAGTGAAGGTGATTCTTTCTTTCCTTGAACTGTGTATGCTTTTCACGTTCACAAACTATACAATTGAGAATTTTCGGTAGCTGTAGTATTTCTCAATCATATACTTAAGGCTCTATTCAAAAGCATTTGTGATTTTGTTTTCATCCTTTTGTTCATGACCAATCGGGCAGCTGAACTAGCAAAAACGAGAAACCCATTATTCTTTGGTTCTTTGGTTATTTTGCGAGTTGAGTACTTAGAATGAAGTGTCGCGTAGCTTCAGAATGAATGAAGCATTCTTTAAATCAAGCTCAGTCAAACATTTGAGCTTCAAAAACGAAGGCTTTTCTCGCTTAGTTGCAAAAGAAGCAGAATTTATTGGGTACGCTACAACAGTCGCCTTGGTGCTTCTTCAACTTTCCAAATTACATCAACCAGCAGGTGTCTATGAAGCGAACTTCATATCATACAGATTTCTTCCAGTCTTGAAGAACCACATGAGCAGCACTAGGCCCAGGAGCACCCATCACGCCCCTTCCAGGATGTGCACCACTGCCACACAAATGCAAACCCTTCTACGGCGTACAATAATCAGACCAACCCTTCACAGGCCGGAACAGGAACGTAGAATCAAGGCGCATGGCGCCATGGCAGAGATTCCCCAGTAGAATCAAACTCTCGCTCAAGGTCAGGTGGTGTCAATATATCATATTCGATAATCGACGATCTAAAACCTGGCGCATGCTCATCAACCAGAGAGAAGCACCTCTGAGCAAACGACTCCCAACAGCAGCATCGCCCCAACTTCCCTTTGCAAGCTTATACGGAGTGTACTGCACAAAGAGATTAACAGCATGCTTCCCAGGAGGAGATATGGTCTTGTCCAAGGAAGAGGGTATGGTCATTTCAATCAGAGGCCTTCGTTAGGGATAGCCACTCAAAGCATCCTTGCAAGCTAAATCAATCTCTTCCATGGTCTCCGCTCCAATGTGTATGGTACCCCTATGCTCAGGACCAGGCTCCAACCTCTCGGTGCCAATGCACCTGAATTGTTGCAGACTATCCAGGGCAATGTTGATCTTGGCAGTTGCAGAGCTGGAATCAGAGCTCTTCACGGCAGATATGAAGTCCTCTGGTGGCACACTTGAAGGTAGCAACTTGGTGAAGGTGAGTGCGGCGTCGTGTTTGCCAGCACTACAGACGACGCCACCTCCGACCCATCGGCCAAGACCACGCCTTTCGCCGTACTAGACGCTTCGTCGACTATGATCTGAGCTACCTCCGCACCGGTCACAACCTCGGCGCCAGCTTCCATGGCGGCGCTGCTCAACGCCGCCGACGCCGACCACATCCTGCCTTGGACGTACGACCAGATCCCGCGGTGCCCCTCGGTCTGCCCCATCACGTGGTGCAGCAGCACGTACCTGCTCCCTGGTTTGTGCACGCTCGCTGTGGTCCCGATCGTGGCGTCAGTCGCAAGCGTCGCCGTCAACACGTCCGACTCGAACCAGCGGTCCAGCACCTTGGACGCCGGCGACACCAGCAGGTCCACGAGGTCCACCGCGTCGCCCTGCCCCAAACCCATCAACCGCCGTCCCAAACCCGCCCAAAATCGGAACTTTCTCAGTCGGTCGGAGATGGAGACAGGCGAGTCCAAATGGGAGTCCATGAGATCGCCGAACTTCTCGAGCTTCTGCTCGTAGACGGCGTCAAAGGCGGTGTCTTTGGGGTAGAACTTGAAGATTTCGGAGCGGTTGATGTCCGGGGAGGGGCCAAGGAGGACGACAGATCATAGAATTGCATGGTTTGCCCAGGTTGACGACCATTTGCAGAGACGACGACAACTTCTTGTTTCCACCATTGGAGAGCTTGGAAGTATGGGGATTAAACCTCCTCTTCGTCTGAATCTTCAATTCGGAGAGGGATCCACCCTACTAGAGCTTTAGTAGTGACTACTATTTTTTTCTTCCACTTTCACCGGCAGGGTTGCTGATTGAGCGAGCTAGTTCGCGAGCATTTAGCGTTCGACTAGATTTGACTCGACTCGAAACTCAACATTTAAATGTTCCACTCAAACTCGACTCGAACTCAAATCTTACGAGCTGAGCTTGAGCAAGGTCGTGTTCGACTCGTCTCGGTTGTAACCTCGAACTCAAACTCGACTCTGATAAAATAATATAATAATATAATCTTTTTATTATATATATATGAAATATAATAACAAAGAAGCAAGATAGTTGAGATAATAAGTATTCACCTTGATGACTTCGAGGTTGTGGGTTGAAACTATATTGGTCTCATTTTTTTAAGTGAGGTATTTTTTACTTTTAATCGAGCTGGTTTTGAGCTAACGAACGAGTTGGCGAACGAGCTCACAAGAGCTAACGAACGAGCTCACAAAAATAAACAGTTTAAGTATATTCGAGTTCGAGTCGAGTTCGAATACATAAAAGATATTCGAGTCGAACTCGAGCATGTATGTCCAAAACTCGTTCGATCTCGAGTCGAGTTTAAACGAGTTTCGAACTATTCGAGCCGAGTTCGAACACATGTTGAGCTCGGCTTGCTCGCTCAATTAGCACCTATATTGACCGGTCCGTTGTTATATATGGTATTTGGTGTGCTTTTTTTCATATGGAGGAAATTTGGCATACGTTTGAGTGGGCGAATGATATTTTTTAGCCATGAAATTAATATTTTTAATAGTTTTTAAGAAATTATTAAAAAATTATAATTAGATTTTTATTGTATACAATAAAAACAGCTAATTGGATTCACTGCAAATATCACTAAAAAACATGCATGCTTGCATGATTAGTCCTTTCCTTTGCTGTTAGTTCTGTTCATTTTCAGCCAAAGGCTTACTATCGGACACCCCTTCGTCAAATAGTGTTGGAAGGGGCTGCATATGAGGACGAGGATGGCGAGGTAGGCCCTAGCAGAGATGCAGTGTAAAACCCGTGACTCGAGTCAGAGTTTTACAGGAGTGAACCAGTCGGTTCAACCGTTGGTTCGAGTCGAGTCAGCTTCATGAACCGCAAGCTGAGTTGAGGCCAGCTGTGAGTTATGAGCGATGAGGGTTATGTATGCTCAAGTGTACGATGATAACGTCTAAA
Source organism: Piper betle (assembly GCA_033002965.1). Taxonomy (NCBI): domain Eukaryota; kingdom Viridiplantae; phylum Streptophyta; class Magnoliopsida; order Piperales; family Piperaceae; genus Piper; species Piper betle. The sequence goes on along the minus strand of JAURVB010000149.1, from coordinate 209,079 downwards.
AGATGATAAAAAGTGGGTTATCAAGTATATGAAGGTATACAGTATTGATTGTTATTTTTATTTTATCGCAGAATAGTTTTAGGCCGAATAATGCATTAGGACACGTTGGATTATATTCGGGTGGGTTATTAGTTATAGAACATATCATTTGGATGTTGCTGTGTTCGTTTGATTTTACGGGATTTTTCCCAATTTTTTGGATTTTTATTAGGATTTATTAGGAGATAGTTATTATTATTGACTCGAGTCGGAGTCGAGTCAAGTTTAATTTACAAAAATGCCATCGCACGCCCCTTCATCTTCCCTGACACTTTTCCCTCCCAAACCCTACCGCCGCCTTGTGTCGTCGCCACCGCCGCCACTATCGACGCCGTGCTGCCGCCGATCAACGCCGCCCCACCCCGCCGTGTAGTCGCCGTGCCGCCACGACCCACCCCGGCCACCGTCTCGCCGCCACGACGCCGGAATCGCCCCACAAGCCGCGACGCCCTCCCTCGTCGATTCGCCGCCGTCCGGGCCGCGCCGTCGCCGCTGTGACCCCGACGACCACCCCCTCGCTGTCGCCGACGTTTCCCCCACCATCCCGAGCGCCGTCGAGGCCGGCCGCAGCCCCGATCGGAGCACGCCGCCGCCGCCACCCATTTTCGACCGCCGCACGCCGCCCCGGCTGCTTTGTTTGACACCACCATCGGACCAAGCTCGTCGAGCTGGTGCCGATAGGCCCCCTGATTGCCCCGTCCCGAATCATTGCCGGAAAACCGCTGGAATCCGCTCGAAAACCGTCAACACTCGCCGGAAAACTGCCGGAACCACTGGAAAATTGGATTCGTGGGAAATTCTACTGGATCATCCGCCGAACGCACCCGATCCAATCTGATCGGACTTCGGACACCACTAGGTGCCGAATTCGAGTTTCGAGCCACGAAACGGAAACCCTAGACGTCGCCGATTTTCGACGATGCGAGGTATAATTTATTTTAACTTAATTATTTGAAAGTATTGATTATTAGAATTTTATGCTAGGATTGGTGAATTGTGTGTTATAATAATATATATAAATGTAGATTTGATTAAGGATAAATTGTGAAATTTGTTTGATTAAGTGGTGTTAAAAATGGAGGCTAAGAAACTAATTAGGGTAACTAGGTAATGATCATGATCTAATGCAAACTAGCCTAAGTAGACTTGCTAGAATTGATATAGGTTGATGTGTGTTGATTGATGCGTGATTGTGTTGAGTGTGTGTGCATGCTATAGGATGTGTGATTCATCATGCGGGCGTTAGTTTTTAGCTTGATTGTGTAGGTACGGTGTAGGAGCTCACCGCCTAGGCGCGTGGACCCGTTTGGAGCTTTTACCAGGTCCGTTTAGGACTCGTTCTCTATTTTTACACTACTCTATTGTGTATTTGATTTATCATGTGCAAGACGAGTTAAGTGGAGTTTTATCGAATCCCACTTAACTTGGGCCATTTAGCCAACAGTTCCTTTTTTCGGATTAATAACCCTCGAGGATGAGATCCCTCGAGTTTGTTTTCGAACTTTAGATCCAGCTCAAGTTGCCTTCGGGCCTATTGTATAAATCTCAACCCAGGCCTATATATATGTATAGTTTTCGCGTTTTCGGTGAGAGATGGGATGAGGGTTACTTGCGGCCACGTCTTCAGATAGGGCGTGTGCTCGGAAGAGCGGGCTCTGGAGCTGGGGAGAACCCTCTTCGTTCCCGAAGGATCCTGACAACTCCACCTTTGAGTTCCTCAAACCTGGAGAAGTGTGGAGGTTTACGGGTACTGCAATGCAGCGCATGTCTAGACTTGTGGTTCAAAGGGTACTGAAGGCGACTGCCTGAGAGTGCTCGGCCTTTGTGCTCAAGGCCAGGAGTAATATGGAAGGTGCAGAGGGCGGTAAGGAATGAAATTTGATGCGAGAAGCGATAGAGAAATGGCCAAGGTATGAGAATGAGAAAGAAAGGGGGACGCTGTCGACCCGAGGGCGACGGCTCTCGTATGTGCCCTGATGAGAGTTCTTGAGGAAGTATATGGTTTTGATTCAACAGGAGAGTTTGCTCTCCTATGCCAGATTGATATTAGTTATTTTCCGGGCCGGTAACACTCGTTACTGACGGTTTTTCTATATATATGTAGGTGAGGAATGCGAGCGATGAAAGCTGTCGGGACTGCAGAGGAGCAGCACGGAACCGCGCACACATGTACCTGCTGCGTGTAATATATAATGATGGTGTGTTATTGTTATGTAAATAATAATTTTGATGTGTTTGCTTGAATGAATTACTTGTTATGAAACGAACTGATAAATATGAATGAGTAGGGAGCCTAGGAGTTCAGACTCGGCTCAGGTAAAAACGAATGAGATAATGATTGAATGTCATGGTAGATTGTTATGTGTTATCGTATTTTCATAAAATAGTATATATACATTTTTTGGTTTCTCATTTGTTGTTTTGTCTTGTCTTTGCTTGCATGTCATGACATGCATGTAGGACTCCGTTAGAATCTCAATTGTTCACATTCATGCATTTTATATTTGCATCTCCATCTTGAGACGCCGAGAGTAGATCCGGGTCGGCTTAACCGAATCTAGTAGATTAGCGAACGGTTCGGTCGCCAGTGATATTTTTGGGTCGGTTCACGAGTGAGCCGAAACGGGTATTACATGCAGTGTGGCTGCCACCTACCGCCACCATGTCTCCCTTCTATTTGCTTTCATCGGAGTGGGAGCGGGGCAGTGCTAAAGCACTGTACTGCATTGGCCACGGGCATGGTGAAGCTGAGTAGGAAGGGGCAGGGGAGTGACAGGTTTTGAAAGTTTTGGTCGCCGGAAAAAAACGGTCCACTGATAGAGCCTAAATTAAGGCCTCGGATTGCACCAATCAACGGGTACCAAATAGCCCACAACGGAAAAACTTGAGGTTTTTTTTCCATGAAACAAAACTATTTTATCAAAATGAAAACACCAAAGAAGGCTCTTTCCTTTGCAAAACTTAAGGTTACCAATGACAAATAATGAGCAACATCATTCATGTGAAACATGAAAAGTCCCCTCAACATGGCTTTATAAGAAATAGCATATCTATGAATTTTGAAATAGCGCTTGTTTAAGGGCGTAGCCGCATGGCCATGGGGTGTGCCAAAAACCATCTCCAATCAATAAAGGCGCAAAAGCAAAGCCGAACGATGTTATACACCATATCGGTTCAGAAAGCTCACTTATGTTTGATAAATAAACATTCGGCTTGCCCATTATTAACAGTAAAAAAATTTGTTCCACATAAGCTTTGAAATCCAGACCGGAGACCTCAATTCTTTTTTTCAATCCATTCTTGTAGAAGTGCTGGGGTTGAATACGAAGATTGAATCAGTAAAACCAAGGTCATGAGTGGATAAAACAAGTCACAGATTGAACATAACATTATTTTAGGATGTCTGGTGTGACTCCACATCAAAGTGTCCTGGTCTTAACACGCTAACATACATTTTGGTTCACGAGGAGTAATGTTCCACAGGTTGGTACATTTCATTCATCCTCACCAAACATCAGGACGCAGCTCGCCAGTTGCCGGCGGCATCCATCTGCCAGAGTGATAGACACTCTCACCAACTTTCCACCCGGGCACATCTTTCATGATTCTTGCTTCTTCTTCTAAAGCCTTTTTCCACTCTTTAACAAATCTTGAGTACAAATTGTTGTAGCATTAGAAGGCCCGTAAATTAGTAACTAGTCCTTAAACATCATAACCAAAGAACACCAGCAAACACAAATGAACATTTGTTGGGTTTACCTTTCATCTTCTTCAGCTTGAAGCATCGGAAGTATGGCCCTTCGAGCAGCGTATTTCTCTTCTTTTATTGCTCTGCAATAAGACAGGTTGGTGTCAACAGAAGATACACAAGTAAAAACAAACAGTCCAATAAAAGTAGTATAACATGGTTTAGCACGCAAACAGCGAGATAATAAGCACAAACTATATTCATGCAGCCAAGTATTGAATGAGCATGACATCATTATCATCATCATCATAGCCATTGACTCATAACCTATAGATCCCAAATGGTTGGGATTGACAACACTGATCCCATACTTCACTAAAAGATCATGTGCATATATAAACAATAAAGATTGAACCATCAACAAGAACTGTTTTTCACAATAATAAAATATTTACTAAGGAGAATTTTCTTCAATTAGTTCATGCCAAAGCCAAAAATACAGAAACATCATCTGAAATCACAGTAACAACTAACAATACTATTTAACTTTCAAAATTATAATCTCAACTGTAAATGATCAAATGCTAACAATCAATAAAATCATCAAAGGAGATGTTCAAGTTATCCGGAGAAGTAAACGACAATAAAAGAGAAAATTAAAGATGAAAATAAAAGGCATAGTTATATCAAGTTAAACCCTAGAGAAATCCACCTTCTGATATCAATACAAGGTTTCTCTTAGATCTCTGTCTGATGATATGTCAAACCAAATCCAAGAAAAAACCTTACCTTCTTAAATCAATATCTCTCTAAACACAAAAATAAAATTTACCATACAATAAACATTTAATTTCACATGCACACAATCGCCATTAAAACAAATGACATAGATAAAAATTGAATATAAAAATATAAATGATAATACTTGTCATCGTCACCACCAACGCCAAAATCCACTATGGAGTCAGTAGTAAATATATCCCTGAATAATTTACTTTCACAATCATATCACAAAACCATTCATAAACAAAGTTGCAAGTTTTTGCCCCGGATGCAGTTCATGTTGCAACCAACAAAATTATAATTGTCCCAGACATGCAGTTGTTAAATGAAACTATCTCTTACGAAGAGATGAAATACAAAGATTACTAAATTATACACCACAAGATGTTTATAAAAAATGCACACAGAGAATAAAACATTCAAGTAAATTGGTGGGACATAACAAAGAAGCCTCAAAACTCTTGAATCTGCAGATTAGTTTTTGATGCTTACAAAGTCTGCTATTTTTGAAGTTTGAGGCAAACCATAATATGTCAAATTTCCTTTTGATGTTCACTGCCGTAAACAGGTAAAGGGAATATAAATTGAATTGGCAGGTGCAACATGAAAGAAAAATTTGTTAAAAGAACGTTTTAAAAAGTTAATACTGCTAGAGTGATAAAAAGTTCTTGGCGCAATGCTAACATGCACATAACGGTGCAGGAAAACCTAATTACATACCCTAACATAAAACCAGCAAAAAAGGCTAACGCAAAGAAAAATAATGTTCACAAGGCCACACAGTTAAACCAAGCTCTGAACCTTAAAATAAGCCTTAAAAAGAAATGGCATGTATAGAAACCCAAACAAACAAATTAAGCAAGCAAGCAAGAAAGTAACAAGACACAATCTGATACTAGGCCAAATGAAGAAGGAAGGAATTGGAAATCCCTGTTAACACAGTTTACGACCTCGCTTATTTGAGGCTCGCTGCCTTCAAGCAGAGCAGCCAAATTAAATGGCAAATTCATCGAATTAGAAGGTGATACATGCAAGCAAGCCCATTGTGATCCAAGGGTTCATGTTAACTTGAGTTGATATAAGAATATCAGCAGAAGCTGATACCAAGTTTTTTCCTATGTAAAAAAAAACTGAAACAATACACTACTGGGAGTGAAACCTAGCCATGCAGCCTAACACAGACCACCAAAAGACCAGCAAGCACAGAAGCGCAACAAAGAAACTACACAAATCTGTTACAACCTGAAATTAATTAGCAGTAAACCCTAGTTCAATTTCAGAACTTGAACATTTGATGCACACTGACCACTACAACAATTGTGATACACAGCAGGAAAACTCAATCAACATTTGTAGCAGCACATTACTAGAAGGAAAGCCTTGTACTACCCCCTTAGAATAGACAAAGACAATAAAAAACATGTGGCCTATACGAATCAACGAAAACAAAAAAAACATATTTATAAATTAAATTAAGTCCAATATAATTTGTAACTGGCACAACCAGATACAAATTAGAGGCGAACTGTAATCCAATTTCACAACTTGCCTATTTGATGCTCACTGGCCCCCAAAAAGAGCAAACTCCGACCAACATTTGTGACAGCACAGTACTACAAGGAAAACCTTGAACTACCCCTTTGTCACAGACAATTAAAAAAAAAGGCAATATGAATCAATGCAAAACAAAACAAATGATTAAAAATCTGATACTCATATAACTTGTATCCGGCACAACCTCATGCCAATTAGAGGTAAAGCCTAGTCCAATATCACAACTTGAAAATTTGATGCTCACTACCCCCTAAAAAGAGCAAGATCCAATCAACATTTGTTACCCCCTTAGCATGGACAATAAAAAAAGGCGTAGCAGCAAGCCTTGTACTACCCCTTAGCATGGACATTAAAAAAAATGGCCTACATGAATCAACACAAGCAAAACAAAACAAAAGTAATTAAAAATTTGATATAACTAAAATCTGATAATCATATAATTCGTATGTGGCACAACAGGAATCAAAACCCTAGTCCAATTTCAGAATTTACCTATTTGATGCTCACTGCCCACCCCAAACAAAGAGCAAAAAAATTCAATCTAGCATTTGCAATCAGTAGGACAACATTAGAGGGCATATATGCGAATCAAATGCATATGTAGAGGGAAATATTTTCGAAACGGGGAAGGGAGGAACGGACCGTCGGATCTTGTTGCCCTGGCCGACCTGGTACATGCCCCAGGAGAAGGCGCCGAAGGCGGCGAGGAAGATGGCGACGGCGCTGGGGCCCTTGGTGGGGATGCGCCGGGCGTAGCGGACCGGGGAAGCCGCCGGGCGGGGGACCGTCCTGCAGGACCGGCATCTCCCTCACGCTCACCATCCCCGGCTTCTTCCTTATCATCGCCTCCGTCATCTTTGCCGCCGCACCAGCCTCCGATCCGCCTCCACCGGTGTGATAGAGAGTCGGAGATCGGCGGTCACTCCGAAAAGGGGAAGAGGGAGAGGTCAAGGGGGAAGCTCGCGGTGGTGTTAATTGAGAGGGGTATGAGCCAAAGTTTTAATCTTTGTATGTTTATATAATTATAAACAGGGGAAAATATCATAACGACTTAGATAATCGAGTTTACAAAATTATATTATAAATAGTAAACATTCATTAGGATCAAATTCTATCGTTTTTTAAATAATGACAAAAATATACATAAGATTTGTTTCTATTAATGCCTAAATATATAAGACATAAAACTTACAAATTTTTACCATAAAAAAATAAAAAATTAACTAATAAATAGTAAGCAGAGTATAAAACTATATTATTAATAACCGAAAACAAAGACGAAAACAAATATTTTTATTGAATTTTGAACAATTAAAAAGAAATTAAAATTAAAAAATAAACTATAAAAGATATATTTTAAAAGTTTGAAATTTTAATTTGAAATTATCACATTTTATTAAAAATTAAAATGATTGTTTTATCCAAAAAAAATTTATTATGGAAATTTTTTTAAGAAATGAAATATTATTCATTATATATATTTGAGAAAATTTAAAGTTAAATTAAAGGTATTTATATCAATAAAATAAATATTATGAGTAAAATATTTTTAAAATATATGAATTAGTTATATGTGAACTACTAATTTGAGTTCTGGCTAATATGAATATAAATTTAAAATTTTGGTCATGATAAAAAATATTTAAAATATTTGTGAAAAAAAGGGTGTGAAAAAGAAAAATCCGATTTGTTTTTTATGTGTCTGGTTGATAAAGAAAAAAGTTTTTACCAAAAAAGGGGAACTAATTTTTTATATTACTTATCATATTGAAAATCAAACATAGTCCATGATAAATTAAATGGCTGTTTTTTCATTATAAAAAAATTACTAATTTTTGATAATTCATTTTGATTTTTCTACCAATAAGTAATATAAAAAATTTCCTCCCTTTTTCAATAAAAAGCTCAAAAGAATATAACATTATGTTCATTTTCTCATATTTTTTACAGAAAAAAATAAATATAAATAGGTTTTTTATGGTAATATAAAACATATTTTATATTCTCAAGTTATCTTACAAACCAAATAAACAAATAAATAAAAAATGTATTTTTTTCTGACATATTTTTTTGTTTCTTAAAATTTGAACAAACCTTTAATTTAATCAAGGTTAATATTTCGTCGAGTTTGCCTCAAAATTTTTGGATTATTTAAATGGAGACGTACCCCGGGTGATTTATAAGTATTCATGTATAATTTACATTAAAATTGGATCTTTTAAGAACCGAATATCTCAATTGTAGCAATTTTTTATATAAAATAATTCATTCATGCATTAAAAAAATAAAGTTTTTCCTTTTTAGTTTTAATTAAATTTCTTTGAGGGAATGTTTAAAGACTTAGTAAAATGTCAAGTTTTAAGTTCAAAAAAATCGAATAAATATTATGGGTTTCTAAATTAAAAAGATCAAATTAGTTAAAAGGAGACGAGGTATGTTCTTTTTTTTTCAACTTATTAGTTTTTTAAACCATAACAGACTCATTCATATAAGTTTAAATTTATTTACCTTGATTTTTTCAACAAAAAAAAGTTTCATAACTTGATAAAATATTAACAGGTATACAAGGAAAGCCCAGAAAAAAATATGTATGGGAAAATAAGAATAAGCCCTGGGCAAAAAAATTTTGAAAAAAGAAGAGATGCCATTAGAAAAGCTCTTATTAGTTTTTTAAACCATAACAGACTCATTCATATAAGTTTAAATTTATTTACCTTGATTTTTTCAACAAAAAAAGTTTCATAACTTGATAAAATATTAACAGGTATACAAGGAAAGCCCAGAAAAAAATATGTATGGGAAAATAAGAATAAGCCCTGGGCAAAAAAATTTTGAAAAAAGAAGAGATGCCATTAGAAAAGCTCTTATTAGTTTTTTAAACCATAACAGACTCATTCATATAAGTTTAAATTTATTTACCTTGATTTTTTCAACAAAAAAAAGTTTCATAACTTGATAAAATATTAACAGGTATACAAGGAAAGCCCAGAAAAAATATGTATGGGAAAATAAGAATAAGCCCTGGGCAAAAAATTTTGAAAAAGAAGAGATGCCATTAGAAAAGCAGCATCCGACCACAGTGGGAGTCGAACCCACGACCTTTTGATCCGAAGTCAAACGCGCTAATCCACTGCGCTATGCGGTCCTCATCGAGAACAATGGTGAAGTATAATTTTTTTTATAAAAATAATATAAAGAAAATTTACATTTCTAATCCTATGTAACCACTGTCAACGAACTTTTACCGACTAAATTTGATCCCAAATAAGTTAGCAGCAACGTCATTTAACCGAATACCAACTCTTGTAATCTCTTAATCTTAAGATATTTTTTCTTTCGTAATAAATCTACCATGTATGATACATAATTGCAAAAATCGGAATCCGGCATTGAATAAAATTTGAAGGTAGTTATTAATTCATACCGATTTATCAAAAATTGGATAATAATCAATTCATTTAAATCGGTCAAAATTGATAATTAATTTCTTCCCCAATCTCGATCGTTGTAGAATATGTCATTAGTATATTATTAATTTTATTATACTTTATTATTGGTTGTCAATGTGCCACATATCAACCAGCACAATTTGCATTGATAGTTACCAAAATCAGATTGACTTATGCGAAACGAAATAATTTGGATTATCGTGATTTTTTTGAAATAAGCCTAAATCTGTCCGTCATCGAAAACCATAATCATCTCACTTACGTCTACCTTTGCATTAATTAGTTGTAAAATGCAGCTTGAGCATAAAACTAGAGACGATGCAATTTTATGTATTAAAATAGCATAAAAAAGTAAACCATTAGAAGCACACGCACCTGTATGACCATCTCCAATATTACTTGTTAAAAGTCTATGGAAACACATATTCGCACGTCAAGCATTGACCCGATAACACCTTCGCTACTGAAGTCCGCTGCCGGTAACTGGTCGTTGCATGCTGCAATGGATGACCACCGCACAGCAAGACCTTCGAGAAACGAGCAAAATGAAGTTGCACGCGAGCAAGAGCTTGCTCATCAGATCTGAAATATATACTGAGGCAATCACAAGTCAAAAAGATATGAATTAGCTAGAGAGAGCTTCGGTTACATTCTATTTTTCATATATGCATCCACAACATCTTGATAACGTGTTATTGTATATGTAGGAAACTGAGAAATATCACGCTTGGCTAATCATCGGTCATATGAATTCTTTGGTGATTCTCAGTCGTCTTTCCGCACACAATCTTATAACCAAGCCAACAACCCGGCAGCTAGCCAATATCGGTTGAATCTCGGTGGTTTGTCGTTAAAGATGGAAGTTGAATCTTTCCCTTTTTTTCAAGGTATAGAACTTTGAACATTAGCCTCTACTATACCGTAAAAACATCTGTTAATTACTCGCGATTCAAACAACATATACAATCAGCTAGCTTTTAATCTCACATAGTCTTATATATCAATCTGTAGTCATGCATGCATAAAATTTGATCCCAATATAATCAAAACTAAGGACCAGAGAATATATATATTTTGGAGCTGGTCAAATAAACTAAAATTATAAATATACAGAGAGTTATATTATATATCTTTATAAACTACGATTGCTAATTAAGGTGTAAAAGGGTAATGAAAGAAATTAATTATATTTTGCATAAAGATTACTTGGCTGTTAATATGATTAACAAACATATTATAAATGGGGGCATTAGTGACACAAAAAAGGGTAGACCGATATCTAGCGTAAAGGTTGACTGACAAACATAGCGGCCCATTAAATATTTTATGTATGGGGTCATGTGTGCATTTGGCTCGACCTAATTTGGCTGGCGCCTGTTTTGTTCGGCTGTTGATTTTTGCGGCTGTCTGATTGGATTTCTGCCTCCATTTGATGGCAGATACCCTAGGACTTTCATTATTCAATATTCAAATGACCCAATTAATCATGGGTTTGGGAGTAAAAAACCGTATATATACTTAATAACTTGAAAACCTAATCAGAAACAGGGAAAGGGAAGCCACCATTTATCAAATAACTTAAATGACAAATTAGAAATTTCATTAATAAATGAGCGATATCGCCCGTCCATATTCAATTACTTATCGGGTCCTCAGATGCACGAATCGGCCGTGCGGAATCGGCCGATTTAAATCGGATTGGCGTCGCGCCGATCCGATTTCGGGGCCGACTCGGTCGGCCCGAATCAGGCCATGAATCGGCGATTTTCGGCCGATTCCAACCGATTTAACTCGGAATCGGAATCGGTTTTTTAAGAAACTACCAAAATACCTTAGGTATGCTTTTTATTAAATTATTTAAGCATAGGTAAAATAGTAATTTGGATTTTAAAAACCTAAAATCAAACTCGTTCCCCCACGCCGCCGCCGCTTGTCCGCCCGCCGTCGCCCCGTTTCCGCCCTCCGCCGTGCATCCCCGACTCCAGGCTCGCCGCCGATCGGACTGCCGACCTCGCAACGTCGCCGCCGACATGTGGCCGGACCGAATCGGGCTGTGACGCACGAATCGCCGCCGGCTCTGGGCCGCCGACTGTTCGTCCGACAAGGCTGTCGACATCCTCCGACATCGCCGCCGCAGACTCGCGCCGACCGGCGGCGGCAGCGGGGTAAAGAGTGGCATTCTCGTAATTAAAGTTAACTCGAGTCTAACTCGAGTAAAAAATAATAATTAATTCTAAATAATTTAAAAAAATCTTAAAAAATATTTAAAAATATCATAAACTATAATACACAGAATAATATCAAAATAACATCAATACCCAATTTTAATATATTTATATTATAAATTATCAAATTATTATATATGACCGATTAAATTAATTTGGACCGATTCAACTGAACCGATTCAGACCAATTCCGATTCCAATTTTGACTCCTTGGAAAACCGATTCCGATTCTGATTCCGATTCATGCAACCATGATCGGGTCTTTCAGCAAATTTTTTTCAAATAAATAAATTCGGTTGTGTTTTAATATAATTCCCTCCATATAATGAAAAGCTTAAAGAATAGCTTTTTTTTATAATTTGATTAGGATATTCCTCTAGCCGATCTTACGAGGCGAGTTCCCCAAGTCATACCCGAATTAATTTAATCAAAATTATACCTTGTTTGGGCAATTGATGGACTAGATCAACAAATAAAAGAGTGTGAGGTTGTTAGCCATAAATATATTTATTAATTGTTCACGCGCGTTGCCAAGACTATATTATTAATTTAATAATAGAAAGAATTCTTCTAATGGAAGTGATTTAGGATTGTTCAAAAGGACGAGTTGCCGAAGCATTTCTAGGAACGAACGTATACATTACGATGATGCAATATGGTATCCTCGTGAAAAGGGTCGGTTGCTTGGACTGGGTTTGGGGCGGCCAACAAGATCGACTGCCGATGGAAGCTGTTAACGTAGTCTGCTTAATTTATTTTATGATACAAACCGTTCAAGATTCAGTTCTATGGAAGAAGACGACGACCCGCCCAGGCCAAAATCTCAACCACACCTGGTATCTCCTTATATGGATCATTCGCATCTTTTAATGCATGATAAAATAGTATAAGGTGTAATAATATACCGTCGGTCTTACTTTGCCATAAGCCTTGTGTTACAGCCCTGATTTGTGGACGTTATTGGGGAATTAGCCCTGTGACACCTTACAACCAATTAATATATAAAATTCAAATGAATCACCTCTTACCAAAAACCCCTATATGACAATTTTATTTTTTTGTAAAAAAATGGGTATAGTTATTTACGATTCTTTAACCATTCATTGAATTTTACCGTCAATGTTAGCTGTACGATTTTATAATAGATTATTATTATTTTTGAATTTATGTGAAAAGTAGGTTTATGAAATTTAGGAGTCTTTTAACCGGCTGTAAGATCCAATTAAGCATCAACAAATTAACATTCATTAAATATCACTAATAAATAGTAGTTTAGAAATTTCAGCAATAAATAAGTGAGTTAAGTATCACTAAGTCTAATTAAATCAAATTGAAATAATTTAATTGGGTTCGCTTAAGTATTAGACTTTGTTTGGTTCCTATTTTATTTGGTTTTATTTAATTAAAAAAATTTTTTTGCTTAAAAGTTAGTTTCCTTCTTGATCTTGATGAATATTGAGTTTGCTATATTAATTAAAAAACTTGATTTCATCTAGGAAACTTCGGGGCACCCAAAAGGCATAAATCTTGGACCTAAATGTTCAAAAAATTTTTTTTCTAGTTCAAAATTCACTAACCTTCATAAGTCAACTGACAGAGGTATGGAAAACTAGAAAACTTTTTCCAGCTTCTACTAATTAGGAGGTAGATCATGATGATTAACTTGACTTACCATTTTGATTCTAGTCTTTCTCTTTTAGAATTTTTATTTTGATTGTAGCCTTCTTTGAATGTTCTAGATTTTGGATTGAAACGAAGACGGCTCATGTAAGCCTTCCCCAGTAAGCTACACATACATCATTACATAACATATATAAGGAACTTGACTGCGGCAATAATTAAAAATGGTGTAGAGCCAACAATACTGGAGAATCAGACATGGGAGGAATTGATAAGATTATTACATAAAAAATTGGACAAATAACTATTTATTAATTAGGTCTCCATCTACAGAGACTTTCATCACCCGTTAATGGTAGAGTAGGAAGCACACAGGGTAGATACAGATCAAACCTTCTACCTAATTTACAGTAACAAGTGCTTGGGAGCTTGGAGAAGGTAAATACAGAACAGTTTCATTAGATCCAATCACAAAAACCCAACAATTAATATAGTTTGAATTCATCAGATCCAATCACCAAAGACATACCCCCTTTTTCTTTGAAGTTTTCTAAACAAAAAGAATCAGATGCTCAGGAAACCAACGACAAAGAAGACGTCAAGCACACCACTCAAAACACACAAAAATTCTTTTCTGGATTTATGGAGGATAAAAAACGTGTAATAGAAAAGATTAGTTGATCAAATCAATACATCATTTAATTAATCAAACTAGCAAAAGAAAAAATAAAACACGAGAAACAGTTCCAACCTCCATCAAAAAGGCAACGCGTCGAGTCAAATTGATGATCGAGTTTCAATCTGACTACTACTTCGATTCTGTTCCTCCTCACATCACCACACACTTATATATACCCCCTTCCCCCTCCAAACACCACACTGCATCATATATCTCATTGCCAATATTTGAAGTCATTTGATACATACAAACTTCAAATTCTATTAAGCATTTTGATCCAATTCATAATTATATGATGGGGCTATTCTCTTGTTCTAAAACTGCACCTAAACCCACCAACGTTTCGTCTCATTCCTTCTCCGACGCAATCATGGACGACACCATCACCGCCGCCGGCGAGCTCATCACCAAGTGGGACATCTCCTCCACCTCCGGCTTCCTCTTCGCCGGCGACGACCGTCACGAGGCGGCGGAGTTCCTCGTCGCCGTCGCCAACGTCCAGCAGTCCATGCAGTTCTACGTAGCCCACCCAAACGCCCACCACCAACTCCTCGTCCAAGCCCACAGCCTCATGCAGTCCGCCATGCAACGCCTCCAGAAGGAGTTCTACCGCATCCTCGCCGACAACCGCCACCGCCTCGACCTCGCCGACTCCATCTCCGGCCGATCCTCCCCCTACACCGCCACCACCTCCTCCTCCGACTCCGTCTCCGACGCCGACGACGACGACGAGGTGGCTGCCGCCTTCGCCATGTCCGACCTCCGGTCAATCGCCGACTGCATGATCGGCGCTGGGTACGGGAAAGAGTGCGCCGAGGTGTACAAGATCATCCGCAAGTCTATCGTCGACGAGAGCCTGTACAGAATGGGCTTCGTCGCCATGTCGGGCCACCAGTTGCAGAGGTTGGAATGGGAAAAGCTCGAGCACAAGATCAAGAGATGGATCGGTACTTTTCGGGAGGCCTTCCGCAACATCTTCTCCAGCGAGAGAGCTCTCACTAACCACGTCTTCTTCGCCTCCGATGCGATCAAGGAGTCGTGCTTCTCCGCCGTCACCCGCGAAGCATCGCTCGCTCTGCTCGCCTTCCCGGAGCTGGTCGCAGGAAAATGCAAGAAGCTGCCGGAGAGGATGTTCAAGTTCCTCGACATGTACGACGCCGTAGCGGAGCTCCGTCCGGAGATCGACGTGACCTTCACCGGCGACTCCTCCGGCGTAGTCCGGGAAGCAGCGGCTGCGGCGGCGGCGAGGCTGGCTGAGGCGGTGAGGGTGATCTTTTCGGAGTTCGAGGCGGCGATTCAGAAGGACCCGGCCAAGGGGGCGGTGCCGGGGGAGGGGTACACCCCGCAACAAGGTATGTCATGAACTACGTCTGCTTCCTTGCCGACTATGGCAACGACGTGGCCGAGATCTTGGCCGACATGCCGCTACCGGTGTTTACCCCCATGCTACCGGACTCGCTGCTCGCCGACTGCTCCTCCTCCTTCCCCTCCGAGGACCCGTTCTCCACCGTCTCGACCCGCCTCGCTTGGATCGTCCTCGTCCTCCTCTGCAAGCTCGACCCCAAGGCCGAGCTGTACAAGGACGCCGGCCTGTCCTACCTCTTCCTCTGCAACAACCTCCACTACGTCGTCGGGAAAGTGCGGGGCTCCGGCGGTCTCCGGGTGCTGCTGGGGGAGGAGTGGGTGGTGAAGCACGAGGAGAAGACGAGGCTCTACGCTTCCAACTATGAGAAGATGGTGTGGAGCAGGGCGGCGGCGGCGGCGACGGCGGTGCCAGCCAGTGAAGAGGATGTGGTGGAGGTGTTCAAGAGGTTTAACTTAGAGTTTGACGAGGCCTGCCGGCGGCAGGCCGGGTGGGTGGTGGCCGACAAGCGGCTAAGGGAAGACATCAAGATGTCGGCGGCGCGGGCGGTGGTGCCGAGGTACCGGGAGCTCTATGTCCGGCACGGGGTGGCGGCGTCGGCGGCCGTGAGGATGTCGCCGGAGGACTTGGAGAAGCACTTGTCGGGCTTATTCGTTGGAGAATCCGGGCATTCGCGGGAGTCGTCCCGGTGATTGATAGGAAAAGGTGCCGCCGGAAAACGCCGGCGGGGGTGTTGAGTTTGCCGGCGATGGAGAAGAAAATAGACTGGGGTATTGAATTTTTTATGAAAAATGTAATCTAATGTAATTGGTTAATAATACTTTAATTAATGGGATAATAAGTGATTGATTTTGTCTTGGAACAAGGTTTACAGAATGATTAATTGGTTGTGTAATAATATATGTGAACCATGGTATTATTATTATTTATTTATTTATATTTTATGTGAGATATTTAATATAATATTTATGTATAGAATACTTTTCAATATAATTATATTAGTTAAATCATGTTTTAATTTTATTTATTATAAAAGTTATAATTAGTTATAATCTAATTTAATAAATTTTGAGGTCTCGCTGTATTAAAAAAACTATTTAAGAACAAGACTTATAATTTATTAATATTTTTATTGATAGCCCGTGTCAAGAAATGAAATTATTTTTCCTACTCTAAATTTCGTCTTCAGGTCTTGCAATAGCTTGCCATCCAGCACCAACTTGGAGGGACTTTTTCAGGTTCTCGTTGGGCAGCTCCACAGTCCATTGCTGGTAATATTCATCAGCTTTATACACTTTGCTCTTTGTCTCAGCTTCTACCTCAATTGGTAGACCTGCTACTGCTCCATTCAGAAACAAATCCCCTTCCGACCTTACCATTCCACATGCAGCTTCCTCCTTGTCTGTTGCCTGTGCGAAGAGAAATCAAGAAAATGAGAAGTTCTTAATGGGGTTGGCTTATTTGTTGCCCATGTTTGTTAGCTATTGAGGTTTAAAAGATATTCATTAACCACATTTGGCCAAACCCAATTGAGATTTTGGACAATTGGCTGGCTAAACGGATTAGGTATGAAGAGAGGGGAGCTCACCTTTTCACTTATATATTTGAACGCCAACTTCACCTGTCCTGCTTCATATATGTTGCACTGAGAAATGATCTAAAAAAGAAAGATACATAACAAAGATTCATGCAATTAGGAAGGTGCTATATACATACATCTCATGTAGTTGAAGGAGTAGTAGCAGCTCAAGAGTATGTATATATGTACGAACAAACCTGGGATTCTACACATGGGCAAACAGCATATATGCCCCAGTTCCTGGTATAGTTGTTATACAAGTGCACCTTTGCAAATCTAACACGTGGATGCCGCTGCCTAGTTCCATCAAAGAAGCAGTGATGGATTGTCACCATGGTGCATCTATCTCCAATACAACTGCTGTTTGCTCCTATAAGAATTGTCTTGTTGTGCTCAGAGAAATAGCATCTGTACCAAAACAGTTCAGCTAATTAAATTAAGAGAATTTCTTACAAGTCGCGACCAATGTTGTAATATAGTAAGAGCAACAACATCGTAGCAGTGCTAATTCACCTGGAAATGGTGATATGAGTACTCTCTCGGGTTATATCAATCAGACCATCGGTGTAGTCCTTCAAGCTGCACCTATCAATCCATATATGCTTGGACTGGTGTTTGATCCTAATGGCATCCACGTCATGAGGCCCTCTCCCCTTTTCAAACTCCAGATTGCATATGATCACATGTTCGCATCGTACCAACTCCAAGCCTTTGCCTTCGATCTTGACCCTTTGTCCACGGCCATCCAAGGTTTTATAGGATAAAACTTTTATGGGTGATGAGAGATCAATTGTTCCTGAAACCTCAAAGACGATCCACAATGGTTCCTTCCTTCCACACCCTTCACGCAGAGACCCAGGCCCTTTGTCTGCATTGCATCGGAAAATTGATGAAAATCATCACTTGCACTTGATGGTCACAACTTAGCCAATGTTGCAAATGTCAATTCTTTACCTTCGAGAGTAGTGACTTTGAAGAGCTCGCCATGGAGGCCGCCGATGGCAGCGGAGCCAAACCCCTCGGCTTTCCCGGCGAGGCCCCGGAGGGTAGTGTCAACAGCACTGTATGGGGGTACCGGCATTCTGATGATCTCTTCCTCTCTGCAGATCAAGCAATTTGGAGCTTCATATATATAGGAGGTGAGTGTGGGAATGTTTGGTATGACAGTTACAAACAGGAAAGAGGAGTTTTGGGTGGCAGTTTATCAAGTGCTAGTTGTTCAGGAAGTGAAACGTTTAACTAGTTAAAATTTGTGACTTGGGGCCTTTCTCTTCTACCTGCCATAACGTCTGCTTTCTTTGTTATTACTGGCTGGGCAATTTTCTTTGATTTTTTTGTTATTTTTTCCCTCTTTTTTAAAATAATTTTCTTTTGCTTAATCCAGTGAATTAAAAATAGCCCACTCATTATAAAGCCCAAAATATTCTAGGTAGAACTAAGATGCAAATAAAGTGGACCTTTTAAAATTTTCCCTGTGAAAAAAAGTTTTGAGAGACCACCTGAGACAAACCCTACAACTACTAATTTTATTATCAGAAATAAATAGGCCTCCTCCCAAGAAAAAATATTCAATTGAAACTCAGATTTCGATTGAATTTCTTTTGAAAAAAACTCATAGATTTTATTGTCACTCTCATAATAAAAAAAAGAACCCACTTCCAAATCTTTCACCTTTACTCTAATCCACAAAAATCATTTTATTGAGGGAGGGATAATCATATACCGAGTCGAGCTAAATCTTGCACAACCCAAGGTTGGTTTGGTTGACTTTCCTTCCGTGGCTTAGTTTGTATTTTTTTGTATTTTTTTATTAAAATTTTTAAAGAAAGTCAACATATTTCAATTGATTACAAGCTACATGTCGGATACTTGATCTGCATCTGTACTTTTTCCACTCTCTTTCAATGTGAAATATTAAGTGAGGGAATTTTCCCTTAGAAAAGGGCGCCTTAGATTTTTCACATACTTTCCAACTGTGCAAAGGGTAAAGAGCGAAAGAAAATGTACTTTTCCTGTTCTTTCTCACACTTTCCAAAAACAGATGGAAAGTGATTCTCCCGTTCTTCCTCTCTGCATGCGAACCAAGCTGCTTTAATGGAAGCCGTCGTTTCACTCGGAGGCCATTACTGATACTTCTTCCATGTTGACGTCGGCAGAGTAGAACGTCGTACACCAGCTATGCTTCCACTCTCCTCTTCCTCGACTCTTCCCTCCCTTTCTCGTATGTCCCTCCTTTCTATACCAAGTTTCCCTTCAAATTCAGTATGTATGTGCTCTCTGTCTGTAGCTTATGTGGATGTTTGCTTAATTATATTGTTTTGAGGATACCCATATGCTGTATTTACTTTTAACTTGTCTGCTAAATGCAGACAGTAGGCTGCATATATTGTGTTCGCAGAAAAGCCAGGTTATTGTTCAAAGCCTGGATGAAATTTTTCAGCATACCAGGTGTCTGACATCTTTATTTAAGTCGTATCATTGCCTTGTGTATTATCATTCGATATTGCTAATTGATATGGGTTGTCTGTAGATGTGCAGAGCATGATCATGGAAGACAAGGCCGTAGAGTATTTCTTCTTGCGACTCTGATATCTTCCAGCCAGCTTTTCCCAGTTTCTGCTTCTGGTAAGACGAAGAAGAAAGGTCCGTATGATGAGAAACGGCTGCTAGATCAGAACAGGCGCATACAAGAAGCAAACAATGCCCCCACGGATTTTCCAAATTTTATTAGAGAAGGTAATTCAATCCTTCATTGATTAATTTCAGCATAAAGCAAAATAAAGAATTAGTGTTTCGATTCTCATGAGGAGCTGAAATCACAAATAATGAAGGAGGGGTGCTTATTAAATGAAGAGCTGGCAGAGACCATTTGCCGGTTGTGGTCGAGGAACTTAGGTGACATCAAGTTTCTGCCAGGCTAGAAAATTTAGCCAATTTGTATTTGGATGCTGGTAAACTCGCATTTTCCTGGAATTGTTTTTTTGACTAATTTGGTATTGTATGATTTCTTTGCCACCAACCCTATTCCAGGATACCGTGGGAGAAGAAGAAGGTCATGAGTGATCCCAGGCTCCATTTGAAGGCTTGATTAAATGAAGATAATTGTTTGAGTGTGATCCCAAGTCTTATGTTTGATAAATTTGTGATGATGGATTTATGGGTTTCACTCTAAAATGACTACTCACTTTAGAGGACCTAGGAGCCCACATTTGTATTAGTCACCACTCTTTCTCCTTAAATATGCTAGTCATTTGGGAGTGAAGTCCATGGACCCATTTCATATGGTATCAATGGCATCCCACCCGTAAGACTCCTCCCACCCGTGGGACTCATTGTGTGTGAAATGCTGATTTTGGAGTGAAGCCCATGAACCCATTTTCACAAAATTCACAATCAATATTTTTGGGGAAATTGCATGAGTTAAGGTAGTTTGTGGAGTTTGAAAATCTCTAATACCGAGTGTAAGGAGCTGTAACTTGTTATATGTAATGGGAAACTGTGATGATGACTCTAGAACAAGTGATATTGAAGGAAAATTAGCATTTTCAGTGAGCTAATAAAGCTCCTGGAGAAAATGAATATAGCTAGTTTGAGTACAGTGGTTAACTACTTTGGATCATAGAGCTTGTTAATTTTCCACCTAAATTTCCTGTTTCCCTTCTTCTGCTATATTTTAATTTTCTGGTTGCATTGGCCTTCATTCTGCTACACCACACCATATATCCAACAAAAGATCTATAAAATTTTGTACAGGATTCCAAGTTAAGGTTATGACACCAGAAGGCTATGTAAAGAGTGCTTCAGGACTGATATACTTGGATATTCATGTTGGTGAAGGTGAATGTCCAAAAGATGGTCAACAGGTTTTTTCTTCAATATCTTTCAATAGGAGACACTATTTTTATTGTGGTGCCAATCTTTTCCTTCTATGCTAATACATGCTTCTTATATTGTTTTCATGAATGCCCAAAATCATTATAGTGCTACTGTTATAAAATGTGAGAGCTGAAATCTGAATTTGGGTTGAATCATAGGTTACTTTCCACTATGTTGGTTATAATGAATCTGGTCGCCATATAGGCACCAGCCAGCCAGATCAGCCCAAAGTTTTGGTTCCAGGTATCTGTATCAAAATATTGTGTTGTTTTATGACAATTTCCTCCCCTTAAATACAGGGATTACATGAATTTATTATTAAATACAGGGTTTGAGGAAGGAATAAGGGATATAAAGCCTGGTGGAAAGCGGAGAATAATTATTCCTCCGGAGCTTGGGCCCCCTGTAAGTTTGAAGTTTCGTTCCCTTTGATGAACTTAAAAAGAACTGTGTTTTCTTTTAAGGTATTGGATGGATTGTGAAATGGTGGAAGATTTGGGGCTTGTCTTATACAGCTTTTCTATATCTCTAATTAGCAAGTTTTTGGGTGCTTAACTGTGCTTTAGCTCACATTTTATAAACAAATTTCTCCTTTTTCAGGTTGGTCCTTCAACATTTTTCAGCGCTAAACAATTTGAGGTTTTTGATGTAGAAATGTTGAGTGTTCAAAATTGCAAGCGGCACACAATTGCTTTCTGTTCCGATTTTATCTGTGATTAAGCCTATATGCTTATCGCTTTACAAATGAGTCAACACAATTCCATTCTCTGATTTCATTGGTTGCTTTCTGCTGTTCTGCATTTTCATTTAGCTTCTTCCAGATTTTGGCCTTTGATGCCATAGAATATTTTCATGAAGAGTCAGCTTTTGCAATTTCTTTGGAGTTGGCTCAGAAACAGTAAATTCTGAAAAAAACTTGCTTAAGATGAGATGGGATACTATGAAATATTGATTAGCTCTTTTGGATATCAGTAGATTATGTCCTTGCATTCTAGTTCAAATCAATTGAGACCAATTCATACGAATATTGCTCATTATGAATGTGGTTCAGTAGATTAAGAACTTCCATCTAGTTCAAATTGACAATGAGATCAATAGATATTAATACTGCCCATTAGGAATATGCTTGAACTTTGCACAAATTGGTTAGTGTAAAGCATGGTAGTGTAAGTGACTTGATCTGTTTTGTTATTGGTATATTTCTGTGTCAGATTATCACTTAGCTTACATTTACAGACTTTCATAAGGTTAATAAGCATTTTAGTTTTCGTATCTAGGCAAATAAAAATTGTTTTCAGGAATTGAAATCTTTGTAATCAAAGTTCTTGTTTAATGGAGAACAATGTTCATTGAGAAGTGACAGATTAAAAAATTGATTAAAGGGAAGCTAGGGAGGAAGAAGAAGTTTATTTAAAGGAGTGTTGACAAAGTAGAGCTGAACGAGAAATGGAGAAGAATATGAACAAGTAGTTTTCTTGGTTTGGATTGCTACAAATAGAAGTCGCAGCAAGACAACGTACATCATGCAACCATAGCATAATAAAGTCCACTTAGCAGAAGATTCGAACATTTCTAATGTTCATCCCCTACACATTCCCGGCCAATGCTTATCACAAGCAGAAACCGTAGACTCAGACAAAGTGCAAGTTCCGACATCATTTACACTCTTCTTTGCACACGGCTGTTGCTGAGATTGCTTACAGTGAGCAATGGCTCCCTGAATTGGACTGTCCACCTCTGAGTTGGCACTGCCACTTCTTCTGAGCACCAGCCTGCCACTCAAACCATTGACACTCCCAATGCTTGAAAAGCTTGAGGAAGAGCTGGAAGAAGATGGTGACAAGGGAAACGTAAACCCCAGATTTCTCTTGATTGCACCAGAGAAGGACCTTCTATGGATTGAGCCCACTTGGTGCTTTTCTTCCTTGATTTGATCAAATGGGTTGTTGTTCTTGGGAACGCACCCCTGTACATTACTAGCTGCATCCTTTGTTGGGCCGGCAGACTTGGTAAACAGGGACCTGAGGTAGGCTTTGAGTTTTTGTCTAAGAGATGATTGCTTGATCAGCTTGAGCTTGATAGGCCATGACTTCTTTGGGTTGTGGTGTTCTATGAAACCTTGCTCATCAGACTCATGCACCAAATAGTCTTCAAGCTTGAGCTCCCTGCTCACTTCACAAGAATCAGAAGGTGAAATGTTGCAAGAGTCATATGGGGTGGCGTTAGCAGTGAAGTAGTGTGGCTCAATGGTGTTCTGCTCATGTTCACGGCCGGCGTTGGTGGTGCTCTGGAGGAGCATTTGGGCCATCTGAATGCGAGGGGGAGGTGGAGAGGCAGCAGCTTCCCCTTGTAGAAGAGTTCATCTGCAGGAGAAGAGGCAGTCTCTCTTACATGGTCTTTGGACTTGTGGAACTCAAATTCTATGGACTTTGGAGAATAGCATATGAAGGTTGAGCTGCCAATGTCGATGTCTATGTACCCCTCCTCTGCTTGCTCACAGGATTGTACCTCTCTTGCCATCTCCCCTCTACAAGCAGTGCCAGCTTCTATATCTATGTTTTGAGGAAGAAGAGAAAGCTTGCTCACAGGAGGACGATGGATGCTTTGGAGTGAGGGAGGAGTGAGCATCCTTTAAAGTGGAATGGTGCCAAAACAGAGGTAAATAAAAATATATGAAAATTGTCAGAACATCAGAGTTACTGCCAAACATCAGAATCCAGCAAATAATGGGATAAGAGTGTTTCCTCAGGGCCATCAATTTCTGTTCTGTACCAAATATTCTCAAAAATCTCTCAACGTGCAATTACCCATTTCCCTTGTTAGTTCATTACACAAGCTCAATTCTCATAGCCTTGGTCACATCCACAGTCTCATGCATTTTTTCACAAACATCTGGTATGTAGATGAAAAGAACTGTCAATATTGAACATTCATGAGAAAACTCGTACAGAAACAATGGTCCTAACCATTCATACCTGCTTCCGGATTTGGCGATGCAACTAGAAACTTAAAGATGTAGACATTCTAATCAGGCTTACAATATTAAACACATTGAAGGTAGAACAAAACAAAGTTGTATTTTATGCAGAAAACAAATTGCAAATTATACTAGGAGTAACAATAAACGATCAAAGTGATCGCAAAAATTAAGAAAAATCTGGCTGTTTATATACTCTTTGATAATTTATGAAACATTTTAACAATTTCCGAGGTAGCAACTAGAGGCCACTTCTGCCTCTCCAAGATAACAAATCAATCTGAATTCACTCACAGCCCATACTCAAAAGCATCTGGTCATTCTTGATCTTACAAGTTTTCAACTACTTTAGAACAAAGTGCTGCACTAATATACAAAGTGACTTGCCTACCTTACACATGTTTTTCACCTACCAAGACAACGTTTACCGTAAGTCCAAGATGATATACATAAATACATTTGAAATACAAATAAAGAAAATATTGTTTGAAGTTGGAAGAAGAGAGGAGTCCCACAGATGTACTCCCAACAGGTGTTTGAGTGTTTGGATGTTATTATTATCTTGCAGGAATCCCGGAATGGCTTGTGGAACTGTCTCAAGCTCTGAGCTCCATACAATTGAATTCCATTGACTTGGCCAAACAATGAGAGGAAGCTTATTTGTTCTGCCAATGCTGGACAGTTCATTTAGTTTAACTGTGTTCTTCTGGTTGTGGGCACCATTTACTTTGGCTAATATATGCGATGCTCGAAGCTTTTCTTTGTCCTCTCGTACACACAAAAGAAAAGCTCTACCCCTATAAGAGAACTAAATATAACAGATTGCACATAGATGTTGGTAAGAGGATGAAAAGTTCAGCAAGTGATTTAGATAGTATGATAAAAAAAGTTGACTAATTATATGTGCAGAGGGAAGGAGATGGCATACAATTACAAACAGTTTTCTGAAAAGCAGGAATCTGAACAGTCAACTACACTACCTCAAGCAAAAGCAGGGATTTGGCTTTGAAGATTTAGTCCCTTACATAGGTAAATGAGTATCAAAGTAATGGAATAACTGGAAACCTTTCGAAATGCATCATGAAGAAGAGGCAGAATAAAAATTGTGGCTTGAAATTTGGCATGGGTATTCCAACACTGCCTCTCATGATACTCAATGGCGCACAAAAGCTTTGGAACAATCCAACCTCACAGCATCGAGAGGCCGTTTACTAATCTAAGAAGACAAGGAATTAACAAGCATAGAAGAACGATCAAGCAAATACTGTTCCAATATCTTGAAAACGATTAGCAGCTACCATCTATAAAACCAAAGGAACTATAGTTCACTACAATATAGGCCAGTTATAGTAGTTTGTTGTCCTATCATCTATGCTATTGCAATGAGTTTAACCATTCGGGTCGCAAGCCTATCATTAGGTCTATGTAAGGAGTAAGGGTATTTTGTAAAAGATTTGTAAAGAAAAAATATAAATACGCTTAATTAAAAACTTGAAACTAGGACTTGCCTTCGCATTTCATGGAGTGGAGCTGAATTGAAGTCGACTCCCACCTTAATTACAGTAATTTATATTAAAATTTTAATCATGCAAACATAAAATATATGAAATTAGTATATATCATTCTTTTGATACTTGAAATTGATAAATATGTAATTTAGATT
The DNA here is from genome assembly GCA_033002965.1 of Piper betle. Lineage (NCBI taxonomy): Eukaryota > Viridiplantae > Streptophyta > Magnoliopsida > Piperales > Piperaceae > Piper > Piper betle. The sequence continues at coordinate 183,584 of JAURVB010000149.1, read as the reverse complement.
ACTTTAAAATATTAATTTAGCTATTTTTTTAAAAAATAATGTGTTTTGATAATTTTTATGACATTACTTGGAGAGTCGATTACTGAATTAGTCAGTACAGAGTCAACTATGGAATTGATTTAACAACTCACGAAGTTGAGTGGATTCAAGGAGTTTTTAGAGTTAAAAAATGTTTTACACAAAGTTTCATTTCCTCCGGTTACACATGGTACTTTTTAATAGATACAAGTGCTTAAAACATTTTAAATAAATAAATATAAAGCACTGAATCACTTAATCATATATTCGACCTACATTTTGATTCTTTTGAATTGATTCAAATTGAGAACCAAATTTGAATTTAGGATTAATATTTTAAGTAAAAAATAAGCATATTGCATGAATTTTTGTTTGGATAAATATCATTTTGAAGTTGTAAGTGGCATATTAAAATCCAAAGTAAAATTCAAAATCAATTTAAAATTTGAATCCAACTTAGAGACATGCAAAACTTAAAATTGATCATAAATACAAATAAAATTAACGGTTAAAATTTGTTATAAATGATTGGACGAACATAATCAACCACAAGGGGCATCATAATTAGTGGTATAGTTTTCTTTTCTCCCAAGAGAACAAATCCAACGACTTTTTAGTTTGCTTTGACTTCATAGGAAGAATATACAGTACTTAACATGGGATGGATATATAAGTATATAGTGCTCCAAAAAAACATGAAGTCATGAATTATAATCCATGACAATAAAAGTAAATTTGATCTCAACGAGGAAACTAAGAAAATTCAACCTAATAAAAAGGAAATGATCAGTTCTTATTTATTCAATATAAGGAGAAGAGGATTGAGATCATACTTGAAATCCCTTTTTTTGCTAAATAACTGTCTCATGATTCATTTAATGGTACACATGTATTTTTTAAGCTAAAACCGGTGGAAAGTTCTTGTTAAGGTTTAGGGTTTAGAATATAGCATTTAAGAAATGGACATCTCAGTCGACCACAGTTTCGTGATTGGAACTTGCATGTGTGATACCAATAAGAGGCTTTTGGGGCTGCAGACGAGGGAGGAGTTTAGGCTTGGTGCTTAGAAGAACGGAAGGAGGTCACGTTTTATTGTATAATTTTATTATAATTATCATCGCTTAAAACTAATTATTATTATTATTATGAAGGCATTTAGTTGCTTCGTTTTGAACATGATTATGAGTGTTTAGTTGCATTGTAAGAAGCTTTTTTAAAATATAAAATTATAACAATAACAACTACAATACATATCAAAAAAGAAGTCGGCAAAATATAAAGTGATAGAAGCACTCTTTAAAAACCATAAAAAAATGTTAAAAATGAAAAAGAAAACTTAGATCCTTTTTTTAATTTTATTTTTCAAATGTTTAGAATAAAACTACTACAATAATTATAACCGTCAAACATTATTTAATGACCAATGTCACCTTTTATAATTATAACGAAAAGAACGTTGAGATGAAATTTTCTTGACATAACTTTCTATCACAACCAAACCCCAATATCATTAAAAATATATGAAATTGAGCCATTATGGTTTGCAAAACATATTTTTTAAAAACATTGACAACATATAAAGAAATAAAGCACTCTTCAAAAACCTTCCCGAATCGCTAGAAAATAAAATAGAGGTGTTTTTTTTCTAATGCACGAGGAAATGAAACTCCACTAATAATCGGAACTGTCAATTTTCAAAATTATAACAAAAAGAAACTTCGGTGATAAATTTTTCTTGAAATTTTGTTAAAAGTTTTCTATTAGGCTATTGAGGAAATTCACTAAGACATTTATGTATTTTCCCTATATTCAAAATGATTGCTTTAGTCCAAAGCAACCAATGTTGTATATGAACTCTGTCTTCCCGCCTTATTGTGGAATGAAGATCAATTTCTCCTTTCAATATGGTATCAGAGCTCCTATCCGCCCCTTTGGTGGTCTCTTCGATCTATCGTTTTCTATCCTTGGTTGAAGCTGCCGGCCTTGCTCTCGTCGGCTCCAACACCAGGTTATCTGTTGCTTCAATCTGTCCATCTTTTTGTTTGCTTGCTTGCTTTGGTCTTACCAACAATGGTGATTCGAATCCTCCTAATGGTTTGCCGGTCACTAGAGCGCATCCCCTTGGCTCCTCCACTGCTTCCTCCTTTCAGGACCGCTTTCCTGCTCAATCCTTGCCACAGCAAACTCGATTTGTTCCAGAGGTCTTACCTTCATCATCCTGGCAACCTATGTTTGGCACTTTTTCAGTTTCCTGGATAGTGTACCTCACCTACCTCGGTTGTTAGAATATCACAATGAGATAATCCTTATCCCATTCACAACAAAAACATATAAGTTTAATGTCTATTTTGTAGTGAATCTTGGTGATAGAAGTTGTTACTATCACAACAAAAACATATAAATTTTTTTGATGGTTTTATTATTTTATTTTTTGATGAATTTAGAATTTTGGTGCTAGAGTTATGGAAGCCTTATTTTCTAGTTCTGCATCATTGATTGAATTTTTTTTAATGCAATTTAATCTTTGTTAGATTGTTGGAATTAATAGATGTTGATTTTCTTAGTTTTTTTTGTGCTTTATGTTTTTTAGCTCATTTCTTACATCATGTGTGGGGCTGTAAATTAAATTTTAATTTTTTATTATGTCACAACAGATTATTGTATATTTGTAACATTACAATCAAAATATATTTGTTTATAAATAATAATTTAAAATTTGACAGTCAAAAATTTATGTTTTATACCAGGTTAATTATTTAATTAATTTGAAGAATAACATCGAAAAATTTGTGCTTTATTTCGGTTATTGTTTCGAAAATGTTTTTGAAATAATATACGAGATTGAAATGCTAAGGTCTGAAAAACATGCTTGGCAGAACATTGGAAAAACATAAAGTAATAGAGGCACTCTTCAAAAGCCTTTACAAAGCATTACAAAATAAAATGCAGAGCCCATCCTTTTTTTAGTTATTTTTTTCCCCAAAAGCTTGAACTAAATTCTACCAATTTGGAGCCGACTGATGTTGTTTTGCGGACCCTGCCACTTCACATAACTTTGAAAAAAAAACTGAATGATAAAAATTTCTTGAAATTTTAAATATAGTGCTAAAAATGAGTTTGGATCAGATATAGATAAAATATGGCCATATAAATGTTCGATCCAAATCCGAATATCAAAACTCATCCAAATATTACGCCTATCATATTTACTATTCTTATTAGCCAATTTTTGTACTTGATTCAAATAATTTTGAATATAGATACATATCCGTTAGTCCACTTTTGTGTCTATTTAATCGTTTATGGAAATTTTAAAACGTGGAATTGTTTTGTTTGACTCTATTAAACATGAAATTAATTTTGCTTAAGACAGCCATGCTTGATTTAAGCGAGTTTATTGATCTATTGCCTATAAATATGAGTCCCCGGCGGGAAACTAAACATCGACTTGAGACGGAACAAGAGCGCTCTTGTGAATATTGAGCACGGAGCTTGGTGTTGGTCTTGGACATTTTCTACTTGACTGGCAAATATTGAAGCACAAGATCGAATTTTTCACTGGACATCCTTGCTCCAGTTCCTTGTCCGTCCTCCGAACAATGGCATCCATTGATCAGCAAAGGAAATCCACCTACTGTGAGCTGCGGCACCGCTGGCTAGAGTCTGACGTTAAGTTTGTCCAGTTCATCGTAAGTAATGGATGCCCGCCAGACCACCGAACTATGGAGAATGATTTGGTGGTGGATTTATATTCGCGAAAGAGGCAGATATTTCTCAAGAGCTACACTTTCACCAAAAAGGAACCTGCATTTCGTGAGAAGGTGAAGAAGTCGATGGGGAAGATGAAAGATAAAGTTGTGAAGAAGATCACAATCAATAAGAAGACGAGCAATCGGGAGAGGAAAAGGGATGAGTCTTCCTGCCCCAGTAGTTTCGTGGGTTTTTTCAAACGGCTCTTGACCTGCACAACCAAGGTTAATGTTGCATGATGAATGCAAATTCTAAAGTTAGATGTACAAAAAGTAGTGTTATTTAATATCCATCTTGTAGTGAATCACAACGATAGAAGTTTTGATGCTGTGACAACAAGAACATATAAAGGAAATTTTTGTGATGAATCCAGAACATTATTGTTTGATTTGTTTTGCGTGTGTGTGCATGGTATGGTATGTATGAGCCAAGACCCTAGTCTTTCCCGGTGCTCACCCGGTTGGATACTATGCTATCATGACTTTTATTTTTGATTCGGTTGAGTTGCGTCGTAGTTAGACATTAGGATTGCACCCTTCACGTGTCTAGTGTGCATTGCATGTATTCGAATCCCCTTTTGGTTGATTATAATCCTTTCCGGACATGCGGCACCCAAGATCGCCTACATCCACCCACCCTAGGGTGAAAATCTTATTTTTTGGCTTAGTTAACAAGTGCCCAGTTAGTGCCCTTGCACTCAACCTTTAGGATTTTTTTTTAAATTTCCCACTCTTAGTCGGGATGCAAATGCTTGTGTTTAGTGCCTCTAGTCGTGAAACCCTAGGTTTTCCCTTTCTTTTTCACGTGAACGCAAAGGTACTCGTCTAGCGTCCTTGCAGCCATTGGGGTTGTGTTTGCTTGTGGAGCTCCTCCCACTCACTTGACCAATGCCGTTGTGAAGGGTGTACGGCCTCCTCACCTTATCGGGTCTCAACGCAAAGTTGTTGGTCAGGGCCCTTGAGCCGAGAATTTTTTTCTTCTATATAAAAGCTGATCTATTGGGGATTTGGACTCCCTTTAATCGGCATAGAGGAGCAAGATTTGGAAAAAGATGACAATGATAATGACAATTAATGATACAAAAAAATAAATAAAAAGATATCATGCAATACCATAGATGGCAAATACCCCACTATCCACCGAGAAGAGTAATTTCCTCTTTAAAAGATCTCAAAATAATTAAAAAGTTTCTTTTTTCACTCTCACCCTTTAAATCAACATGCCTTGTTCAATAATACTTTGAATTCTTTACAATTCGAGAAGGAAACCCTTCTCCCTCAACATATAACTCCTAGAAAACCCCTCTGTAGCATCTCCCTAATAGAATTTAGGTTATATCAACAAGAAGAATGAAAAAACTCCTTAAATATCCTAAAAAACTCAATTAAAATTGAAGGCGCCCGGACTTCACATGTCTGGAACTTCCATACGGGTGGGCTCCCGAACGCTCAGGCTCCTTCGTCCTCGCTTTTTCAACGTGGTGCCTCTCTCTTCGGCAGCTCCAAATCAACATGAACAACCATGGTTGATGTTGTATAAGGAATGTTAGTTTCTGGGCTTTTATAAAAAATAGTGTTACAAATCATGATCTATAAAAAACTATTTAAAAAAATTTGGAGGCAGTTGGACTTGGCTGCTTCCCCACTACTCCAGCGAGGGGGCGGTAAATTTTTGTTTTCTAATAATTATTTTAGTTATTTTTAAACTTTGAACAACTTAAAATTTAAAGACATTTATTTATATTTTTATAAAAAATTTACCCGCCATTTAATATATTATGGAAAACTTTACATCTTATTCAATGTTATAAAATAAATTAACTTGTTTTCCTTAAAAAGCTCAAGTTTTGTGCACTGGCAAAGAGAACAGGATGTCTCTGTTAATCTGTATTACGATTTGAGGTGTAAATATTTATAAATCCTTCTATCTTTTTCTGGGCAAGTGGACATACCTTCTCTAAAGTTCTGGGATTCTAACTCTGCTAACTTGCAATTCTAATTAAATATTCTTACAGGAACTTTATACAATGAGCTAAAATACCTGCCTCTTTTTATTAAAAAAACACAATATACATGCGTTATATTTCTTTTAATCACAATATACATGCCTTTCCTTGTTGTTGAACATATGATACTTGCCTCTGGACTTTGGGGCAATGATTTAAGATGTGCAGGTTGGGCAAGAACTGGGGTGGTTGTGCCATTTGTATGAGTGAACATGTCAAATGGGCTTCGCTGAAAGCGTGTTAAAGACCCATTAAATTTCGGCCGGGGTTGAACTGGGTTGGGTAAAATTTTAAAAAAATCATCAAAAAAGCCACTGATCTTCACCCAGGCCAAATTAAAATCTTGTTTTCTTTAATAAATCTGGTGTGGTGAGCATACATTCATTCTCACATATACAAGTGCAAGTCCAATTATGGAATGATCCCTACAGCCAATCTTATGACTACATTGAAAAAAAAGTTCTCCCACTCCCACATCTTGCCGCCAAATGATATCCTTCATCTGACTAAAACATTTTTCTTCTGAAAAAAACGTACCTATAAAGCATTGTTTTATAAACTTGAACAGAGTTTTCATTTGTTTGTCCTTCTAATATGCTCCATATCTTTTAATCCGGTAGCACCCCAATGTCACTGAGCATAACTTTCTACACTGTTTAAAGATGGTAACAGATAGACAAGCCTCGGCCGACATCTTAAACAAAGGTTTATAATTGAAGCTCAACTACTACTTAAAGTAAAAGCATAATTCGGAAGCTTCCTTCATCCTACTGATTAGATACGTCTCAAAAGTACCCAAGTAGGCATGATCATTTCACCGATCAAGTGACCAGAGAAAAGTATACATCTTCAACATGAACACTTGAAGGAATAAGCATAAAGCATGTGCCTGCTAATGCATATGTTAACAATGTGTTGCTTCATTTGCATAGATTTATGGATTACTCAAGTTAAGTTACTTCATCGCCTGAGTAAGACAATTTTTTCACCTATGCTTGTCATCTGCAAAATCACATCAACTCTGCTTGATGACATCCAAATCATTTACTGAGCTATTGCTTATCAGAAAAAGAAATCACTGGGACCTCAAAGTTAGCTACATGAAGTGATTTTGCCGTTTGATAAGTCAAATTGTGGAGAAGGCATCAAGAAAATTTAGCCAACCTTCTTCTTCCTCTCCCTCCTCCTCCCCAACGGTTGTGATCCATGAACACCCAGAAGTCTCGCCGGCTTCGTCATTCCTCGCAAACCTTCCTCTCACCCTTGGACGGCTGTCGGCCAGCGTCTTCCGGCAGGCATACTGTTTTTCCATACACGTTTTTGATTGTCAACTTGAATGACTTGATATATATATATACAGAGTACCTAGCTAGCTAAAATTTAGTACAATTACAGTAGTTCATATGAGCACCTTGATCTTCTTGTTGAAGTTCCTTTGGTTCCTTTTGCTTCGATACCTCTCAATTCTTTCTTTTCTCTCCTCGGCCGTGTACCTACCAACTTTAGCCATTTGATCCACCCCAACATTTTCTGGTCCTAAGGGGCTCTCTGATCGTTGCCCATGGTGGAAACCGCTCGTTCCCATCCTCTGATTATACAATGAAGAAAAACCCATGTCAGAAATTTACTTCAATCTTGATAAAACTTCATATGGTCTGAACTAAGCGGCATTATCATGCGAAATTGAGTTCCAAGCAGATGGGAAACTACAGAGCTATAGCTAGGAAATGAGTAAACCATGCCTGTACGTCCAAGTTCCCAGTGCTGCAGACCCTCCTCACAGGGCTGTCGACGGCGAGGAGCCTTCCATGGCCTGCAAGGCTTGTCTGCATTGGGGAGGGACGGTGGAGATAAGCAGACAGAGACGAAGGGAAGGTGGCAGAGGAGATTGTAGTGGCTGTGGTTAAGTGATTTATAACCGGGGACATGTCGGTTTTAAACTCGTCGATCGATGGTCGGTGCTGAGAACCGACGCTGCCGTCGAGCCAAAGCTCCGGCGAGGCTTTCTCAGGTGGGAGGAGGATATTCCGGCCAGCGGAGGTCGAGGTTGGTGGGTGGATAAAAGTGGTCTTGGCCATGTTGGTAGTGCATAGTGTGATCCCTAACTAGCTTTTGTTTGTGCAACCACTCCAAATGTTTGTATTGTGTGCTGGTGTTAGTGTTGCAATACGTTGGTCTGAGTTGCCAATTTTATATACGGGTGCTTGCCACGGCTACAGCATGGTGACGCGGATGCTGACGTAGATAAGGAATTTGCTCTCATATGTGTATACTGGCATAACATGTTAATTAGCATGTTAACTAATCCATAAAATATACTTTTTGGTATTCAGATTGATTTGTTCTAACATGTTAATTAGCATGTTAAGGTATAGGTGACGTGGTTTTAATGTTGATGACAATAATGCAAAGGGTTGATGTTCATAGAACAAGTCATGGTAATCCACATTTGGTATTATCAATGGATAAAAACACTTTAACAATGATTATAATAACCACTTAATTATACCTAATTAACTATAGCCCGTAAGGGATTTTTACATTTTAATATCTAATTAATAACTAGTTTCATTAATTAATAAAACTGCTACCTCTAAACTAACTATCACTCATCGTAATATTGGCATGAGATCTCAAAACAGAATAAATTCAAAAGTAGAAAAGGACATGAATGAATTGGGCAACAAACTGTTATGGTATGAAGTTTTATATATGTAGTTTGTATCTTGGTGGAAGAAACTCTGAAAGTCTTGTGTGTAGTTGGCCTTACAGTTTCCATCTGATCTAGTTGACCCCCAAAACCTTCACCAAGTTGACCCCCTCCATCTTCAACTATTGGAGTCAATCACATCCATCTTTTTGCAAGTGCTACTCCTGTACTGTATATTATACACAGCATTTTTTGACAAATTCCCAGGTCCCCTTTCAAACTTGGGCGTTTTATCAACACGCTTGTTATTAACTACATGTTCTGATCTCTGAGTTTTTGCTCAACGCTAAGATATATGAATGTCAAAGCTTCTTTGAGGGATGGATATATCATACATAGTTGCTGTCAAATCAGCACAGGTTTTGAGTCAAGAACAAGACAGTTCTTGGTATGAGTTTAGAGTCACCATCCTTCCCACTCTTCAACTCATGTAGGGACAAGTTTTCTTGATAACAATAAAAATTCTTTTCAAGCTTTATGCCACGGAAGTTTGGGTGGTCTCCCGCCAAAAAGCTCCGCAGTCTGTATGTTTATGTGTCACTGCTGTTTGTCTTAAAAAAACAACGAACGAATAACTTTTGTCTTGAGGATTTTGGTGATCAACTTTGATCTTGAAGCCTTCAATAACACAAGTTTTTAATTTCCTTTGTAGTATTGTTTATTTGTTACTTGTTATCATTTTAAGCTGTAACCATCATTTTTACATCCTTTTTGATTAAAAGAAAAACTACGTCTATATATAATAATGTATATAATTGGGTAAACAGTCATTTTTCCTTTTCTGATGTTTTGGGCCTCATGGGCGGTGCAACAGGAGGGCTAGGGACATCATTGATACACAACTTGGGTCTTGACAAGAGAGGAAGAAAGGACCTACCACTTGAGTGATAAAAGAGAGTTAGGAGGGCCAAGAAGGGCCACCAGAAACCCTAGGGCACTTGATGGCCTCATTTTTACAACTTTCCATTGCATGCACAATCTCTCAACTTTTGAAGTTTTTAAATACTTAGCCATGTGAGAAGCACTTTTCTCAATCATTTGCTGCAAATCGAATCTGATAAGGAATTAATACTTTTTTGCACATCAATTATCAGAGAAGCACCCATGCATTTCTTAATTATGGACTAGTTATTTTTTGAAAGACCCAAATATTCTTCCATGTAATGACCTAGCCTAAAATACAACATAATTTGTCAAATTTATTCCTTTAAAAATAGTTAACTAAGTTAAAGATTTATAATTTATTCTCACTTATAAATAGAATCTTAGCCTAATAGGTATTATATATAAGACTAAGTTAAGGGATCTCATAGTTCACCCATCTTAAGAAATTTCGTCTCCAAAATTCCTATATTTAGCTCATTGCTAGCCTCAGCCTACAACTGGCAGCCTAGCCAACATTGTAGTTCAACTCACCATCTAATATAAAACTACGTTACTCTTATATCATCTGTAACGACTCATCCCAAAATGCAACATAATGAGCCTAAGTTATTTTTTTAAAAGTGGTTAACTAAGGTAAAGATCTATAGTTTATTCTCACTTATAAACATGATCTTAGCCTAATAGGTATTAGATGTACGACTGAGTTGAGAAATCTCACATTCCTAGTTGAAAAGGTTAACAAAGTTAGTCAGACTAAGTTGTGAGTTGATAGGATAGTTGATTAAAGCAATTGAATTAGAATTAAAAAAGATAGCTTTTGTTTTAAGCACTATTTGATAATTCAATCCTTATTGTATTCATTTATATCTGATCTAAAATAGTATCACATCAGTTTTGGGATCAATATTTTAAAATCAGAGCTATCCGAATTGAATAATTGATATTTTATGAATTAAATTTTAAAATATTAAAAAAAATTCTATTTTTATATTAAATTTATACAAATCATCTTATGTATATACATAACGGCAGCTTATTCCACCATGGCTGCCGTCCATCACGGCCGACCGATCAACTATTACGTATATACACTTCTGATAGGTCTTACCCAGTTGACCTTTCATGGCAGACACCTTTTGATCTTCTAACAGACACTCATTTATGGAAGAGACCTTCATCTAATTGCATCAAGATGCTTGAAAACAAAAAATCATTCCCATATACTCATGCACTTTATGATTTTTGAAGCATTATACATTATGACATGCATTATATATATATTTTCACCACCATGATATTTGAATCACTCATTGAAAATTGAGAACATGAATTTGCCTATGACCCAGATAAAAACATGGAGCCATCATACAAGAGAACATGTGTTTCATCCTTGGGGTCAACACTCAAAACAATTTACTCACTATATTACTACCATGTGGGCACAAATGCATTTAGTCCAAGCAAGTCAAAGAAAAAGTCTTGCCATGTAACTCGTCTAATTGGTCACAAGAGCTAGCAAGCCTTTCCGTACGTTCCATCAAGCACTTTGGTGGTATGTAAGAAGCCTGTCATTTCATGTCCTAAATTCAAACCTCAATAAGATTGAAACCCAACCGAAAGTGAGCAGAACAATCCAGGAAGATTTGGGTCTTTTTGAGATCGCCTTATGAAATTTTGACAGGCAACCAGTTATAGCTATACAGTGCATGTCAAGATCAGAATGACATGAGAAGTTCTTGGATTACCCAAGCAATCTCTTAGCTTGAAACTAATCCCTTGCTTGTTTAAATACAAAAAGACAAGAAACCCAAATCAAATCGTTACTTTGAGATCCAAAAAACACAAGTCTGATATTCTATCATCTATACATTGAGAATTGTTGAAAGAACTTCCACTACTTCAATGGAGATTATTCTGAAGTGGTTCCTATAACAAGCATGGTTGCATGTTTCACGCGTTTATCTTGTTCGTCTGCAATTGTGCTGAGTAGGAAAAAGGAGAGGCTTAGGTGGCAAGTTGAGCTGCAAGAGAACATGATTAGTCAATGCCAACATAATTAGAAGTTGAGCTACAAGTTGAGATTTGATTCCACTTAATTGAGGAACTAATTAGAGCCAAATACCTGATGAAACATGTACCAAGTCTTGAAAGAAATAATGGCCCTCTATATCTTTGAACAAGACCCTCTAGTACCATAATTTGTGAAGGAAAATATCAACTCAAGCTGATTATACTTATTTGTCAGCAAAAGAAAATATTGGCCCCTACGGTTAGATAATAAGATTAATTTTTGTCATCTAAATGAGTGGCTAAGTTTAATTTTTGCTGATACTATTGTAAGCTGGTATTTAAGCAATCTCGTTTAAAAATAACAAGAAATTTATTTATCTCATCATTTTTGACGAGTATTTAATTAGTGGCATTTTGTTTTAAACGAAATAGCTTTATCGGATAATACTTCCTCTCTTAATTATTAATTAGCCCAGAGAGGAGGCCTGTTTGGTAATCAGCACCCCTAAATTATTTCAGTGCAATACGGGCCCAATTTCTTTTATTTAAATACAATTTAGGACCAATTCCTTGTTAATTAGCTGGATTTTTTTCAATAATATGCATGCGACATCCATAATAGTATGCTACATTTTTTTCTTCAACTATAAGATCATAGACAGAACAAAGACCTAGACTCTTCTTTTTTTAAATAAAAAAAGGGCTGGGCTCTTTGATGTTTTAAATTGCAGATTTTGTAACATATACAAATAGGCAACCAATTGGAATAAATGAGAACAAATAAGTTGCTGCTCAAACACAAAATAAGTTGGATAAATGCTATTTTCATTTCAAAAGATATTGTTGAGTAATCTATCAAAAGTCAATTACTAACTGACCCTTAGTAAAAATTCATCTATGGCTCAATTTATGTGTTTAAATATTGGACTCAATTCCCTTTATGCAAAATGAGGCTTGTGAATACGAGTGGGTTTGGATATTCGATATCTACAGGATGCCAATACAAGATTTATCGGATTGGAATACAAATGTAATAGATAAAATAAATATAACATTCAGATTTGGAAGAAATTTTTTATATTTTTTAATCGGATGTGAATAATATAAATATTCCCATGTATATGTGAATTATATCCTAACGGAACCGAACCATCTCTGCTTGTGATAAACGAAGGGCATATATATGCATGCCACCGTCCATTCCTTCAACAGGACTCCTCCAATCTCTCAACGTGGGCACCATCACCTTGTTAACCTCCAAAGTGAAAAAATTTCCTGCATGTCAGAAACTTCTTTTGACCGGTAACATTAACATGCATACGCAACCAGTCCATGAAAAGCAGGCAGGCATGATCAACTGGGTAACTCAATTCACATTCATGTCTCCTACTGCTCTCATTCACCCCTGCCCAAGACCCAGTCTTTTTTGTGTCTCTGAGTCTCTGACGGAGGCAAAACGCCATCTAACTTCTGTTCAAGAACAGTGAAGACTGCCCCTCATCGAATTTCTGATCTCCTACATGGCATTCTTTTCAAACAATGCAATCCATGTTTTGGGCAGTGGCCTTTTGCTACTGTGGGAGAATGTGAAGAATTGAATATGTGTGTGTGTGTATCAAGAGATTGATAAAAGACTGCAAAAGATTATCAGAGGTGTTACGGAGAGGTGGTTAATATTGGCGTGGTAGGGTGTGGGTTTTCTTCTCTGCAGACTGCGGTTGTGTGTCTTGTGAGCAAACTGGAATATTGTCGAATCCCAAGGCTAGGCATTAACTTGGTGCTATCCCCTCTCATGTCTCATGTAGAAAAGTTGCCATTTGAGAATTGCGAGGGAGAGTTAATACACTTTATAAATCCTTATAAAAGGTAGAAACTATAAAGTTTAGAAGCTCCTATTCAACTTGGTTTCTCATATTTTAAGAGCCGAGTTTGAATGCTTAGAGAACTCATTTTAATTGTTTAAGTTTGATATGTATTTGATTCAATTAGTTTTGAGTCAAGTCAAGACAATCATTTAATCGCTCGAGCAAGCATAAATTCAACTCTTGTCTTAAGATTTTATCAGTACAATACACATAAATAATAGGATGCTGATTAAGTAGACAAATTGAGCTGACCAAGATATATATTTTGCCGAGCTCAATAAACTTGAATACGTTGAGCTCAGCCAAGAGTGAACTACTCAACAAACTTGAATACGTTTATATTAATTAACTGAGCATTTGTTCGATCTCCTAAATCACAAGCATGTATTAAATAAAAACCGTGCCAAACATATTTTGCTCACCAGTTAATTTAGTTTAATTAGACTCCTTCATGCTCCCCACATTGTTGAGTGATAAATTGGAAGTCAAGATATTAAGCACTTCCTAAAACCCAAAATATTTTCGAACCCAAGAACACCCCACAAAGCTGAGAAGGTGCTGACGAGTTAATCTATTCCAGAAGTAAACAGAATATTTCATATGAGCTTGACAAGAAAAAGATAATTAAAAACTGATGAACTTGTTTCATATCTTAAGGTAACTTTAAAATTTACCTGCTATTATAATTGATCATATTGATCTGTTCATCTTAATTTATAAAATAATTTTAAACATTGTAGAATTATATTAATATTTTTACTTACACGTATATTAACTGGCGGTGACCCCTAATAAGATATGGACCCCTCTCAGGATTCTCTATTTCCTTCTTCATTCATGATCTAGATTCTATACCTTTCTAAAATATCGGCACTCAATAGGAACTGTGCCATCGGTTTGGACAAATAAGTACTACAGACATGCAGCGGTGGAATAGCTGAGTAGTCATAACTCATACTCATAGTAGTGTACCCAGCTAGCCCTCCTTTTCATCCTCATTCTCATGAGGTGAAACGAGCATTGTGGACGACGGAGTACAAAAATCAATGCCCATGTTTCTAATTAGTACTAATCTTGAAGCTTTGTCTTTAAAAAAAACAAAAAATCTTTCTTGGAACCATGACAATGGAACGTACTGTATTTCTTCTTTTTATTTTGGGCATAAATTTTGGATAAAAAATTAATGTTATAATGTCTGTTTTGTATATCTTGGAAGCAGGCTTGTTAAAAAACTATGTTACTAGTCAGATGTCGTTTATGGTTGCAGAGAACATGTGATTTGTATATCATATTGTGATGAAGAACAGTACTATAGTATGCATGTCACAAGCAGAGATACTGCAACATTCCTCTAGGAACTAGTGGTGTTTGATATAAAAATCGTTACGAGCAAAGGTAAGATCTGGGCAGTGGGCGTCTTTAACATCATATTAAATGAAGACAAGGTGAATAAAATACGTTAATTACAAGACGATGACCTCAAAACCAATGATGATTTGACGCCCAATGCCAGATATCTTTGTCGATGTAAGAGAAAAAGAGAGTAAGATTTGGCCTCTGGTATGTGATACATGACTACACAATTTGTTCATCTCTCACTTTGCTGCTCGCAGACCTACGTACATGATCAGCCAAAAGCCTTCTTAAGTTTTCAGAACTTGGAAGAGTTTATGGTTTCAAGATACATACACTGATACAGAGCTGACTCCAGATCTAATAGTTTTCCAACTCAAAGGGATATGGTTACAAAACTGCGAACAGTACTGGGCATAATTCATGTCTTCTTAGTTGGCATGGTTGTGTAAAAATGAATAGAAAGGTTATATAATAAGATGAGAACAGTGTGTCAACGATTAGCCATGCAATGAATGGTAATAAAAAAGGAGCACTGTGTGACTGTGAATTCCATCACCAGCTAAAACAGGAGTTTTGAAATCAGACAACAGTGGCACATTACGTTTTTGGTCAACTCAATTCATGTAACTAGTCTTTCTTGCCAATAGGTTTTAGCCAGGTATAAGTTTCCAGATTAACAGATCATAATCCAATCTATTTGACAAATACTGCTTCGTATACTAATATTACGATATAAGCAATATCTCAAAAACTTGATAATTACAATTAAAATGATATATGCTCTTATATTAATAAAATGGTAACTCAATACTGATATGAAATTAAAATAATAGAATCAACCAATAAAATAAAATAAAAATTTTAAAAATATATTAAAAATACTTTTTATATTGGGTCATGAGTTTGAATCTCACTGACCTTAATTTCTTTAAAAAATTAAAAAACTTTCAAAGTAGATAATCATGAATTCAAACTCGACTAACCTCAATTTCTAGCTTCTTAATAATAGAGTTTATTTAATTGTCTTAAAAAAGTATATTATAAAAATTAAATAATTATAATTCATTTTTTAGTTTAAATTGAATATATTTTTAAAGTCAATTGTAGGCTATCTCTAGAAATTAAATTATTACAACCTATCTCATTATTTAATAAGAGTTTGTATATAAAATTAAAATGTATTTTGTACAGGTCGTACATAATATGAAATTTTGCTAGTCATCATAAATTAGGAAAGTAATTTTGACACTTAAAATTTTTGGATTGAAAGTACGCTTCTTGACTTTGACAAATATTCCATGATTGACTTTGTTTGATTATTCTATGAGAGCTAAGTAATAAACGAAAACAATTAAAATCATGTAGTTTACTTTCTTATAAGATATTATTTAAAAGTCATATATATGGTATATATTTGTCAATTGTAAGTTTGAAGCGGAAAATACATTACTCATTTCATAGGTATATTTAGTTGTTGCACGGAACAATAAAACATCAATTCCTCGACACCAAGCTCAGAGCCTAAGCAAGTTGAAAATGGATTGAGGCAAGAATGTAAACAAGGCATCTCATAAACTAAAACAAAAAACCACAATTTAAAGATATTTAAGTCTATAGCTACTCTTATTTTAATAAATAAAAGGGGAATTGAAAATCAACCTCTAAGAGATTTTAACCAATCACAATACAAAAAAATAAATAAAATTAAATCATTATAATCTTTCTCCTCATTTAATTAGAATCTAATTATAAAATTAGATTCTATCTACAAAATATCGGATAAATGATCAAAATCTCTCATTATTCAATGAGTCTCTATAAATCTTCATCTATCTCTGACTTAAACCACAACAAGACATCTTGACCTGTGGTTATTAATTCTAAAGTCTAAAATGTTAGGCTTTACGGACTTTAAAACAAGTGTGAGGAGATATGTTAATCAAAAAAATTAACTTAAGAAATAAAACTTTCTTATTAATTTAGATACATGACATTGCCATCCTCTTCCACAAATAATGTGAGACTAACCCAATAAATATAACTCCAAGTTATATATATATCATGTTCAATCCAAGTCAACTCCCAAGTTTTTGCACATAATTATCTACATAGTACTCTACTTGCATCCATTCTTCTTGAATACAAGCTGAATCCTTCTAGGTTTCAAATTCAGTCTTGACCATGTCAGGACTTTCATTCTCACGGACAATCAGTTAGGCCAGAATAAACATTGTGCATACTAGTTAATTGTAGCGCAGATCAGTATTAAATGACTCCCAGAGAACTTTATAGGGATAAGATTTACGTGATGGTACATCTCCAACCTATACATACACCGCGTCTGATCAGAAGTAAATAATGCTGTGATGATGGTAAAATTATACATTCAGCCAAAACTTCACATTGTCTGTCACCTTCTCTCCCTAAATCCAGAAAAAAATAGGAAAGACATTGAAGAGGAGAAATCTCACTGTGCTACATTCAATGCTTTCAGACCTCGGTAGCATCAGCATGACAATGCAGCTTTAGTCTCTTCCATCCCTTTTTAAGACCTTTTCCATGGAACCATTTTATCTTCACCATCCATTTTGTCTCTCCCTACCTTCTTCACCGACCCATAGAAGGCACTCTCTTTGGCTTTTCTCCATTAGTGATCGATCATGCCACAGACCCCCTCCACAAGATGGTGCCCCACCCCAGAGCAGCTTATGATCTTGGAGCAGCTTTATAAAGGAGGGATCAGAACACCCAATGCTTCCCAGATTCAACAGATTACTGCCCACCTCTCCTTGTATGGAAAAATTGAAGGCAAAAATGTCTTCTACTGGTTCCAAAACCATAAGGCCAGAGACAGGCAAAAGCTCAGAAGAAGACTTGGCAGACAGCACAAGATTTTCCAACAAAACCAGCAGCTTGCATGCAGCTTCTTGCAGGCTGAGTCTGCTGAAGCTTCTGCCTTTTACCTCACTAACCAAAACCCACCTCAGTTTCTTCGCCAGGTATATTTTTTACTTGGTGGGATTCTACGTATACATATATATACATGAAATCTATGAATGCTGCCTGCATATTTTAGTATACAAATCACTGAAAATGGTGACGTTTTCAGCTCCATTACATATTTTCACTTCTACGATGGTTGATCCAAGCTAGTTAATATTTTCTTGACAACTTTTAAGGAGAAAATTCCAAGGAGGTAAGTTCATGAAGATGACTTTGGAGTGCAAGACAAAAAGTAGTAGAATCAGTTTTTGGAGTGCAAGACAAAAAGAAGTAGTAGAATCAGTTGTTGGAGTTGCAGTAACCTCCTTTCTAAACCCAAAATATAGTATTATTAGTTACTAAAAAATTCAATATGCTTCATTTAAGAAATTGAGTGCTGATTTTGAGAAGATAAAACACAAGAAATCTTAGAGATCAGAAGGGTAGAACTATAATAATATTCTATACCAGATTTTTTTCAAGGAACTATGCAAGATACTTATTATTTGAGAAGGGAGCATTGGCAATGCTTAAACGGGAAAATTTAACACCTCAAATTTATCACTCTCTCCAGGTCAAAAAGGGCCTGCAGAAGGAAATCCCCGGAGACCTTACTCAGAAGGACATAGAAAATGGCAGGTGTGATAGTATAGGGAACTAGGATAAGCTGATCTTCTCTAGCTCTAATTTTGTTAACTAGCACACGGGACCTTCTAAAATGTGTGCACTCTGAAGGCCACTTTGTTGCTTTTCTCGATAAAATTCTGAAAATTATTAATGATCATTATAAGTAAATGCTTTTAGATCATATAGGTTTGTGCGAACTTGTCTTTCTGCTTACACTAGCCATCAAACTGCATTTTTTGCCATAATATCAGGGTGGAGATCAAGGTTGTGCAGCTATGGAAGAGACAGCCCAGGTGATGAACCTGCTTTGCAAGCTTGAGACTTCAGACAAGGAACTAGAATCAACGGAGAAACATCATGTATCATCGTCAACACCATCCCCTGGAAGCAACTGGATGATGATGATGGCAATGACTAACACAGTGGACGAGGAACCCTATTATTCTCCGTGCACTAACAGACCCCTCAAAACCCTAGAGCTGTTCCCTACAGCCAGCTCAGGAGACCTGCTCAAGGAAGAAAATAAAATGTCCTCGAGCTTCACCTGAAACTTTTTAAGCATGGAAATGCTATGGAATATTGGAATATTTAGTCTTGACTAAACATATTATATATGAGGTATGAAGTTGATGTATGCTCGATACAATGTTCGTCATCTTCCTATATAGCTAGGCATTTGAAGTGTATCCGTTGGAGGATGTCTAGCCCGTACACTACAAGGGCTGTAGAGAACTTTTTCCGACTAGAATCTGCAGAGCTGGGCTTGGCCTGGCCTGAACTCTAAATGCTAATAGGTTTTAGCTCACTTTCCTCGCATCTTTGTTGCACCCTTGAAAAATGAAAACTGCCAAGACGAAACATCAAACTGTACTCGGTGACTAGAGGATGGAATCAGCTTTTTAGTTCTTCCAGAAAGTCATTCCGACTCTGGTGTCCATTCCAGCTTCTTCTCCTTCCCATGTGGTTGCCTTGCCTTCTACATTTGATTCCCCACCAAATCAAAAAATATATAGCTAAAACTAGTGCTTATGAACCTTATACATGAAGATTAACATCATAATATTTGATTCAACAGATGAATAGCTAACCTTGCATGTTTATGTTGGTATTTAATTTCTTAAATCCCTTAAACTTAGTTGTGTTTGGACAAGATTAAATAGTAAGAATTAAATGCCAAAATAATTCCCGGAAATAAATAAATCAAGTATACCAAATTTACATAGAAAATCCTTTAAATTGAAAGGAAAAAATTACTGCCCAAACCATATTCACTATAATTACAGATTTTATTTTACAACCATAATTTCCTCTTTGAGTGAAAACCCACTCCGAAATATGAGTGATACTGCTTTCAAAACAAATCAAATACAATCCCATATAATTTGTCATATAAAAAGGTACAAAACTTGATAGATCACAAATTTTGTTTTTGATGGAGTATGACAAATAATTGATGATCCGGTGAATAACTCAATCTCTGAGAATCAATTTCCCCTCACAATTGTCGATCTCTTATTATTCTCTCAAAACTAAACCTTAGGCATCTCTTTTCCCCTTAGATTTGCTCCTCCCAAATTAGCATCCTCGTGAAGAATATGCAAAATAAGGCTTAAATATCCTAAAAATACGTCCAAAATACGGATCTGGGTCAGACCAGCGATGCCAGCGCCCGAGCCGGCGTTTCTAGTACTCGGACGCTACAAGGATCGACGCCAGTGCCTAAACCAGCGTTTCCTGGTGCCCAGGCGTATGCACCATGCCTCCTTATTCACGTCGTTGGAAGCCTATTTCTATTTCTTCATTGAGGGAAGAACTCAAAAACTTTATGGGGTGCTTTGTATGTTTGACTTGCAAGGAATTGTTAAAAAAGAAATCAACAGGTTTATATGTAGTTATCTGGGAGCTGGAATTATTTAGATGGTGCATTGGAGTTACTAAATGGCTACTAGCACTTCATTTTTATTGACAAAGTTTGTTTAAGAAGTGTAGTGTCTTCCACAAAAAGATTGAGGGGAACCATTACAAAAAAGTTTTGAAAATAAATAAAATTTGTGTCGGAGATACCTTTCTTCACTGCCCCTGCACCTTGCCCAGGCAAATGCTTAATCACACTGCAAATATCTAAACATTTACACATATTTAGGTTATTTTAAGCTTAAAAAGTGGGTTATTTACAAAAGAAACCCACTTATCAGTAACCCTCTTTCATAAAAAATGACCTATTTATTAAGCCTAAAATTACCCAACCATGTATAAGGGGGCAGCTGTTGCGGCGAGAATTAAAAATTGCCTCTCAGGTGTAGTTCATAACCTGAGGAGGGATGTGTGGTGTAATATATAAAGCCATAACTAAAATTAAAACTAACGAACGAAAGGCTTAAGATTCTTCAAGTTTTTAATATGCGATAGCTTTTCGCCCCAAGAAAAACATCATCATAGAATGTACCCATTTAAAATTCACATAATGAAACCTAGCTTTGCTTTCAATATCATTCAGAACTTGGTTGTACATGATATACTTTTACCCAATAGCACTCCGTCAAGACTAGTAAGTATTTGTCTATTGACAAATTGCACACTGATCCAATTTCTCTTGTATCTTAATTTGTAGGTGAGAACTATTTAGATCTCATTTTGATCATTTTTTACCCGATTAAAACAGGATGAACAAAAATAAGAAATTGAGACCCGGGTGGAGTAAGTAGTCAGTACCATAATTTCTTGGATAATTAAAAGAAGATAGTGTTGGTGATTTGTTCCCTTAGAAACAAAAAACTTCTTTTTGTTTTAGAAAAAAAAAGAGGTTTAAAGTTAACCAAAGAGAGTTTTACAGTTTGCACATTACATGGGTTTTACAGTTTAGAAGATAGTGTTGGTTATGTGTTCCCTTAGAAACCAAAAACTTCTTTTTGTATTCAGAGTTTCGCACATTTCATGGGTTACACTTCGCTCATCATTTTGATACATCGTTCCTAATTCTCTACCAATCTTCACTCAAAAACTATCACAGTATGCACAGGATCGTAATATGTGCAAGGGTGGAGCAAACAGCTACTTCCCTACCAATAATAGTTTTGCACAGGATCCTAATCGTACCTTCCGTTAAAAGTTACCACCACTACAAGGAAACAGGTACATGGCAATGGCAGAAGTCTTGAGGTAATTATCTCAGCTTAAGGCAATCTTCTGGGATAGTGCATAGGCTGATTTGATGCTCAACTCGATTAAATCCAATTCAATTGCCATTTACTTGGTTACAGCGATCTGCAATATGGAATTAGCATGCATTTCTTTAAAAGAATAAACAAAATTAGCATGAATTTTGTATGTTGTAAGTATTTTTCACCAGAGAGACCAGCAAATGGACCTTTCAAAATATGTTTGTTCGCAGATCAGCAAGATCAGGATCGACAATCTTGGCTTCATCCTCTGATTCGGTTGTAAATTGAACAGGTACTTCAAGTTAAGGAGGACTCTGTAAGAAACCAACAGAGTTCGCTATGGAAGCCGGAAATGATAAGAAATATCTACAGAAAATCGAATAAAACAAAAGCATCCAAATGTTCGTGATAGAAATTGTTCTTACTATGTCCCAGATAAGAGCCCAATTCACCCCACGGAAAAATGGATGCTGCTTGATGATGTGTATAAAGTGAGTATGTGTCCAAGAGTCCATGTAAGCATCCAAGTGTCATGTGTAGGAGCGTCCAAGTCGAGTGTCCAGCTGGAATTCAGTTGTAACCATATGACTTGGAGCTGAAGTTTTGTATGACTTGGGGCTGAAGTCTTGGTGATTAGGGTATAAATAGGACTCCCATGCTTTGTAATAGTTAGCTTATTGAATTGAATTGAAATTGTTACCCTAGTACACTTGTACGCCTTCTTGTTCAGCAAGAACAACCCATCCAATTCCAGGAGGGAGCGTCATCTTCAGCAAATCCATACCCATCCGGGAGGAAGATTGATGGCTCCATCGAAGCACGGCAGCAAGCAATCCAAGGGGAAAGGCTTGGTCGTCGACTTGGGAGAGGAAGAACACCTCAAATTGGTATCAGAGCCAGGCGAGGGAGGTACACTTTCTTCACCCAAATCTGATGAATTATTACAAATTCGTATGGTTCAAGATCGAATGCTTGTTACCCAAGACCAAATGCTTGTTACCCAAGACCAATTGCTTGCAACCGTGTCAAAATTGTCTTCGAATTTTGAATTGTTGATGCAATCCCGGACTGTTGGGGGTGAGAATCGAGAGATTCGATCCAATAGAGAAGGAATTGGAACCAATTCGGAGGCGGTTCCGGTCGTGGAAGAGGAACCACGGCAGCAATTCCAGCGACAGAGCCAAGATCCAGGAGCGTCGTGGCCTGCTGGGGATAGAAGACAGCATGATGATCCCTTGCACCATGACGATTTGATGACATTTGGGGAAAGACGACGCCGAGAGGATAAGGGCCAGGGCGTCCACCGTCAAGTGCAGCACCAAGAACCCGTGATGAATTGGAGGGACAGACCTGAAAGTTCGTTCAGGGGAAGGAGAGAAGCTGCTCGACGAATTGCCCAAGATGATGATGACCCATATGAGGAGCAAGATCAGGAGTTCCAACACCCAATTCAGCATGGGGATCCATCCAATCGATGGGGATACCAACCAGAAAATGGGTTAAGAGCAAGAAGAAATCCCAATCGACAGAAATTCCAAGAGGACGATCCTTATGTTGCTGGAAATGAGGATTGCTTGAAGGGATCAAAGATCAGTTTTCCCACTTTTGATGGAAGGAAAGATCCAATATCGTGGTTCAGTAGGGTTGAGAAATTTTTCAAATTGCATCAAATTCAGGACCACTTGCAAGTAAAATTGGCTAGCTTCCATCTTGAGGACGATGCACAAGTGTGGTATGACATGATGCAAGAGGAGAGGGAACGCCTTGCTGGACAGATTTGAAGGAAGCAATGAACCTTCAGTTTGGTCCATCCGAATATGAAGACTTCTATGGTGATCTAACTAGGCTGAAACAGGAGTCCTCGGTGCAAGAATTCACAGCCCAATTCAATAGATTGATCACCCGTGCTGGTTACATGACGGAAAAACAGAAACTCAGCAGCTTCACTTGCGGCCTCAAGCCTCAATTGCGAATGGAGGTGGTTGCAAGGAAACCTGTTACATTGCTGGATGCTCAAGCTCTTGCTAGGCATTTGGAGCCCCATGTCATTCATAGGTTCCAAACCAGCAGGAGCGTGAGCAAAGTTTATCCGGACAGCAAGGGGTTTGTGAACAGGGGATTCGGTGCTGGTGCTGGTCGTGGGGATGTGAATGCAACAACATCGGGACAACCAGCCAAGGAGACGAACCAAGGAAGAAAACTCAGCATCAAGCAGGTCCAGGAAAGAAGAGAGGCCGGATTATGTTTTAGGTGCGATGAGAAATTCGTTCCGGGGCATAAGTGTAAGAAGCTGTTTCTCATTGAAGTGATGAATGAGGGGAGTAGTTCTGATCCGGACAGCAGTGAGGATGAGGAGGAATTGACGCCACCAGCCATTTCCTTGAATGCCTTGACAGGAATAGCAACTATCAACACCATGAGGTTGCTTGGAAGGTTGGTCGGGCGCCAAGTTACAACCTTGATAGACTCCGGTAGCTCCCATAACTTCATTAGCGCCAACTTGGTTCAGAAATTGAAGTTAACCACTGAACCGGGAAAGGGGCTGAAAGTTCAGATTGCAAATGGTGAGAAGATGGAGTGTGAAGGGAAATGTGTGTCCATCAAGCTTGATCTTCCGGGGTATACCACCATTTCAGATTTTTTGTCATCCCACTAGAAGAGGTTGACATTGTTTTGGGAATACAATGGCTGAAAACTTTGGGACCGATTGTGTGGAACTTTGAGACACTTACTATGTCGTTCCAAGAGGAAGGGAAGATGGTGGAACTAAAAGGCCAGCTTATTCCTCCAAGTAAGTTGTGGGGCAAGAAACATATCTCTCGGTCTTTAAAAAGGGGAAACAAGGATTGTTGATGAATATACAAGTGGTGGACAGCAATGGGTTGAGTCAGCTTCCATGCCCACTAGAGGCGAGACAAAAGGAACAATTGAACCAGTTGTTGGTGAAGTTCGAAAGGGTGTTTGACGTTCCAAGGGGTCTACCACCAAAAAGGGTTTATGATCATAGGGTGAGCTTGAAAGAAGGGACAAACCCCATAGCTGTGAGACCCTACCGGTACCCATATTTCCAGAAAAGTGAAATTGAGAGGCAAATCAAAGAACTATTAGAGGCTGGGATAATTCAACCAACATCTAGTCCCTATTCAGCTCCGGTATTGCTGGTTAAAAAAAGGATGGGAGTTGGAGGATGTGTGTTGATTATAGAGCTCTAAACAAGGCAACCATCAAAGACAAGTTTCCCATACCCAACATTGATGAACTCTTGGACGAGTTACAAGGTTCTACTCACTTCTCTAAGCTGGATTTGAGGTCCGGGTACCATCAAATTAGGATGCATGACATGGATGTTCAGAAAACAGCCTTCCGCACACACCGGGGTCACTATGAGTTCAAGGTCATGCCATTCGGATTGTCCAATGCCCCTTCCACCTTCCAAGCCTTGATGAATGAGGTGTTTGCTTCCTATCTCAGAAAATTTATCTTGGTTTTCTTTGATGACATTCTTATATACAGCAAAAATTGGAGTGAGCATCTACATCACCTTGAATTGACACTAGCGGAATTAGTGAAACATGAGTTATATGCCAAGAAGGAAAAGTGCTGTTTCGGAATGCAACAAATTCAGTACTTAGGACATGTCATTTCATCGGAAGGAGTGGGAATGGACAAGGAGAAAATACTAGCAATTGTGAACTGGCCAATACCGAAGTCCATCAAGCAAGTTCGAGCCTTTTTGGGTTTAGCCGGGTATTACCGAAGGTTTGTCAAAGGCTTTGGTAGTATGGCTGCTCCGTTATCAGATTTGTTAAAAAGGATGCATATCATTGGGATCAGCTTGCTGAGGATGCGTTTCATAACTTGAAACATGCTGTCACGGTAGCACCCGTATTGGTATTACCGGATTTTTCTATTCCCTTTGTTGTGGAGTGTGATGCGAGTGGGGTAGGATTGGGAGCTGTCTTGATGCAGCAAGAGCATCCGGTGGCATTCTTCAGCAAGGTATTGAGTGGTAAACAATTGTTGCTATCCACCTATGAGAGGGAAATAATGGCGTTGGTCCTAGCTGTACAAAAGTGGCGCCATTATTTGTTGGGTAGAACATTTGTGATCCGAACTGATCATGCTAGCCTCAAATTTTTATGGGACCAACAGATTCACACAACAGCCCAGCAGAAGTGGTTGGTGAAATTGTTGGGTTACGACTTTGTCATTGAGTATAAGCCGGGTAAGGAGAACAAGGTAGCCGATGCACTTTCGAGACAGCATGAAGGAGCATCACAAGAGACGGCTGCCAGCACCACAAGCGAAGAAGGTACCCTCTCTTGTACAGCAATTTCGATAGTAGTACCCCAATGGTTAGAAGAAATCAAGCAGACATATAATTCTAATGAACAATTGGGAAAGTTGAGACAACAATGTGTGGACAACCAGCTGTCTTCAAATTGGACAATGAGGGATGACATACTATTCTACAAGAATAGAATTTATTTGACTACCGGGATGGAGGTGATACCAACTATCTTGAAGGAATTTCATGATGGTACTCATGAAGGGGTTCAAAAGACGTTGAAGAGGTTGAGGGCAGTATTTTATTGGTCCCGGATGTACCAAGATGTTCTAGCTCATTTGCGCGGTTGTGAGGTATGTCAGCAATTTAAAAGCTCCTCTTTAGCACCGGCGGGACTGTTACAACCCCTCCCAATACCCCAACAAATCTGGACTTCCATCAGCATGGATTTCATTACCGGGTTACCTAGGAGCGCGGCCAAGGATGGTATATTTGTGGTGGTCGATCGTCTCACTAAGTATAGCCATTTCATACCTCTAGCTCATCCATTCACTGCTGCGAAGATAGCTCAGCTTTTCTTTGAGGGAGTCTTCAAACTCCATGGAATGCCCACATCCATAATTTGTGACCGAGACCCAACATTCACAAGTGCCTTTTGGAACGAACTTTTTCGGTTACAAGGAGTAGCTTTCAATTACAGTTCAGCATACCACCCACAAACAGATGGACAGACGGAGGTGATTAATAGGGTGCTGGAACAGTATTTGAGGTGCTTTTCAGCTGATCGGCCTCATACTTGGACCAAGTGGCTACCTTGGAGTGAGTATTGTTACAACACTAGCTTTCAAACAGCCATTCGTATGAGTCCTTTCGAAGCATTGTATAACTGCCCACCGCCCACATTGCTTACCTATATACCGGGATCAGCCAAGTCGGGGGAGGTTGATGAGTTGTTGCAACATAGAGATCAGTTGTTGAGGGAGCTCAAGGACAACTTAACAGCTGCACAAACCCGGATGAAGCACTATCATGATCTTCGAAGGAGAGACGTCGAATTCCAAGTGGGACAGCAAGTATATTTGAAACTCCAACCCTATCGACAACACTCCATGAGGTCCAAGCACTCCAATAAATTAGCGGCAAGGTTCTATGGTCCATTTCCCATCATCCAGCGAATTGGGCAAGTAGCTTACAAATTGGAGCTACCAGCAAACTCTCAAATACATAATGTCTTTCACATCTCTCAGCTGAAGGCTTTCGTTGCTGCTGATGTTCAGATTCATTCATCTCTACCGACAGCAGCTGCCATTGAATTTCAGTAGTTTGTAGTGTTTATTTGAATTTTGTAAGTAGTGTACTTCAGCAGTAGCATTGTATTGTTTTCTTCTTTTGTTGATTGTAATTCAGCTACCTTGAGGGCAAGGTAGGTTTTGGGGAGGGGGTAATGATGTGTATAAAGTGAGTATGTGTCCAAGAGTCCATGTAAGCATCCAAGTGTCATGTGTAGGAGCGTCCAAGTCGAGTGTCCAGCTGGAATTCAGTTGTAACCATATGACTTGGAGCTGAAGTTTTGTATGACTTGGGGCTGAAGTCTTGGTGATTAGGGTATAAATAGGACTCCCATGCTTTGTAATAGTTAGCTTATTGAATTGAATTGAAATTGTTACCCTAGTACACTTGTACGCCTTCTTGTTCAGCAAGAACAACCCATCCAATTCCAGGAGGGAGCGTCATCTTCAGCAAATCCATACCCATCCGGGAGGAAGATTGATGGCTCCATCGAAGCACGGCAGCAAGCAATCCAAGGGGAAAGGCTTGGTCGTCGACTTGGGAGAGGAAGAACACCTCAAACTCATTAGCACCTGTGTGGGAACCAAGCCTAGTTTTGGGGTCACGATGCATCAGCTGGTACATCAGCTGCCTTTCAGGAACAATTTCACATAAGCTAATATGACAGAGCAAGCAATGCAATAATTTCATGCATCATTAGCTTCAGGTTTTCAGTTCTGCTAATTGAAGAATTTCAGTTTTGGTAGGGAAGATGAAATACTCACGGGAATGCTTCTTGGAAATTTAAGATCCTTGTGTAGTACATTAGCAAATGTTTTTTGTCTTGTCTTTTGTCTGAACGGAGTACACCCATAGAACATTTCATACAGAAAGATACCTGAAATTGTACAACAAACTTATGAAACTTGCAAAGAAAGGGAAGGTAACTTCTATATGAATCTACATGATTGCAAATTATCTTTGTTAACTAACATGTTAGAACTGAAATGAAGGCTTACCAAGTCCCCACCAAGCTTTAGTGTGCCCTGCTCCACTTATTATCTCCTAATAAAAATATTTAGTCCTTTGGAAAAAAAATTACATTTAAATTGGGGAGTTGATATTTTGTTAATAAGTAAGCTAATACATACTGGTGCAATATACTCCTTAGTTCCCACAAAAGAATTAGAGGCTCTCACTGGCTCAGCCAAGAAAATGGGAGGTAGCTGTTTCTTTCAATGCTTTTTCTTCCCTTGAACTTCAGGAACTAACAACTGCAAAGAATAGATGTATTAATCTCTGTTAGCTATGCTGTTTAGGGAGGTAATTGCACCTTCGGAGTTAAAAGTAGGATGTTTTCACAAACTCTGCGATTTCAACGAACTATTATAAAAGCACCAAGCTAACAGAGCCTTCATATCATTTTCACCCAAAAATAAATCTGCTTCCATCAGGATATATTATAATTCTCTCACTGTTTCTATATGGACCCTCCTTAAGTGCTATCACAATTAATTATGTGACAATGTTGGGAAAGGATTAAACTTAACATTGCATAAAGCTATCAATTAGAAAAAGAGGGAGATAATCAACATACCTGTGGTTTGCATGATGTCAAAATTGACAAGTCAAAATCCGTCAACGATACATGCCTGTTACTTTGAATCATTACATTTTCGAGCTTCCAATCGCGATAAATAATGCCTTCAATGAAGGATGAAAAGTGCTGCAATTATTAGGAGAAATGGAAAATCCATAGATTACACGAAGTAGAAGTATAACGCTGAATTTGTTGAATACATCTTACTTAGTATGGTTAAACAGATTGTACAACAATTTGTATCTTGGCAATGCAGATATTTCAATGGAATAACTACTTCTGCAGCTTAAAACCTACAAACAGTAAGTGCAAAGGTGTTTAAATGGCAAATTTAATAAACATGGTCAAAATATAGACCAAAAGTTAAGGCAGCTAAGTACCTCACAGCATCTTCTTTGATAACTTTTGCAGGCTGTTTATCCAAAAGCATGTAGAGTTCCCCACCAGGAAAATAGTCGGTTATCAAGCAAATATGTGTTTTGGTCTGAAATAATTGTGAACTATTTAGGGGATTTCTATTTATATCCAACTAAACTATGTCAGAATTAAGCTTTGGAACATAATGAAGATAAAAAATGATTTATCATAGGGAGGAAAAAGAAGGTATTTACCTGAAAAGAAGCATAAAGAGCTGGAAGAAATGGGTGGTCAAGTAAATCAAGAATTTCTCTTTCTGCACAAGCTCTATGCACCTGCAACATATAAATAATTACATCAGTTTTCTCTACATAGTTGTATCTTGCTCCAGATAAAAACAATATAATATATTTATTACTCCCTTAATTTTTAGTTAAAAAATATTCCAGCACTTTCTATAGACGTCTCAAACTAAAAAATTAATGCCACAAGAACATTCGATTCTTATGATGAAACACAGTTCTTTCCTTTAAACCTGAAATAAGAAATTTAACAAACACTTCTTCTTTAGAGTGCAGATTGCATAGATGTAAGTCCATCGGTCTTCATACATGAAACTGCAGGCATTATGGTTACCTTATGCAATAACTTCAAACTTAGTCCCGCGTCCAATACTTCGTAGGATAAAATCTGGTATACTAGTGGAGATGTGTATATTGACCTTCAACTTAATTAACCAACTTTTAAAGAAATGTTTAGGCCCATCAGTTTGTACTTGAACCGGGCTATTATACTTGGTATTAGAGCCGACCTAGGATTGTATTTGATAGTGGGGTAGACGTGGACTATGGAGCTGGCCACAGGCTAGACGTGGACTAGAGAGCAAGCTACAGGCCAAGCGTAAGAATTCCAAAGACGAAATTTCTTAAAAGGTAGGTAGATTGTAATAACTCTTAAAAATTAATCTCACATCTAACACCTCCTGAGGTAAGATCTAATATATAAATGAATATGTGCTTATAGATCTTCAAGACTTCAACTTGGTTGACAAACTTTTGAAGGGATGACTTAAGCCCTTTATGTTGCACTTGGCCTAGGCATTACAGTTGGCATCAAAGTCATCTCATTTATAAATCTTTAACTTGGTTAACCAACTTTTGAAAAAATGACTTAGATCTATTATGTTATACATGGGCCATATTGGATGGTGAGCTAGCCTTAAGATATGACTAGGCGGCTAGCCATGGGCCAAGAATAGGAATTCTGAAGATGGAATTTCTTAATTGGTGGATTGTAATAATTCTCAAATTTAGTCCCATAGCAATACTTCCAAGGGGTATGATCTAGTACATTAATGAGGATGCATCTATTGATCTTCAACTTCGTTAACAAATTTTTTAAAGGATGACTTAAGCCGATTATGTTGCACTTGGCCTGGATTATTACACCTCACATGAGGCTAATCTAAACAATCAACTGAACAATTTCTTCCAAAAAATTTTATGTTTTAGACGCACACTTTAAAGGCACAATGTAAATTCATGATGCAATACCTTGTTTCTAGCTAGCATGACATTCTTTTCCATTGCTTTCATTGCATAGTATTCTCCAGTTCCACAAAGTTCCACCAAATGCACGCTGCCAGAAGAATTCTCAAGACTAATCATACTAGTCTAACTTGAATAACATCTAAAATTTCAGCCGCAAGGAAATAAGTCAAACAAGAAAATTTCATACATCCAAATTTACCATGCTATTCTTATAGCATTGCAATAATTCATTTAAAGTTTTGTTTTTAGTACTTAGTGTTCTATTGAGCTATTATTTTTTTCCCATCTCTGATAAACATTCTTGGAAGCATATTAACGAAAATTTAAAAGAATATTTGCTCTTACTTCCGTAATCCTAAACAGCTCCCCTTTCAGTATCACCAGAACCAAAGGTTTTATGGGTTGAAAATGCTTCAAACTTATTTTCTCTCCACTTTGTAGAATCTGAAAGTTATTAAATAAGAGCTTTCTTAGTAAGTACAAGAACAAGATAATTTTACAATTCTATATGTAGTTAATATATTGCGTACCTTTTGAATGGCTTTCCATGAAGCACTATCTTTTCTATGAGCCTTTGGGACAACTATCTTAGAGTGGCTCATCCACAGATCCTCTGGTTTCTGTGTAAATGATAACTATCAGAACATAATGGCCAAAACCATTTTACTTCAGTAGCCTACAGTACCATCGACCATACGCACCAAGTTTGCATCTGGAAGCTCTCTCACAGCGTCATCAACATTCATTGCAGTTTCTAGCACCTGGTTGTAGAGTATCAGCATAACAAATGCTTGCTCAATAACTCAAACATAAATGTAAATTATTATGGGTAGATAGACCAAAATAATTTAAAAAAGACAAAACTGCCATTTTGTACCAGCTTTGCACTTTCTTTTGCTGTTGTCTCAGGGATGCAGTTATGAAGTGGTTCAACATGCTCACTCCCATCAAGTTGCACCTCTCCCTGGAGCACATAATTTTTATATGAAAATGATAAGGTTAAACAAAAAGAAACCCTAAACAACAGTTTCAAGTAGTATAGAAAATAACAGGGGTACCTTTTGATCACGCATGGGTTGTAGATGGAAAAGATTCCAAAATTTCTTCCCTAAGTCATTTGGCGTTGAGTACATTTTCCAAAAGAAATCACTGATTATCAATTCATTTTCCAAAAGAAATCACTGATTATCAATCCAATGAATAACCTCAAAAGAACAAATATTCACAAAAAGCTATACCACTTTTAGTGTAGTTTATTAGTTGCACTGTCACATCTGTTTGGTTGTCAATAGCTTCCCTTATTTTCCTCACTGTTGCAGGGTCAGTTTCTGGGCCTTGTAGAAATCTTTTACAAGCCACAAAGTAGATTAGAAACATAGAAGATGGATCCTAAATTTAGCTAAACAAGCTCAATAACAAGAAAAGAAAAATCCTTGCTACTAAAATAATGTGAGAACAAATTCGTAAGTTTCAAGGGCTTATTTCTAGCAAGAAATAACTATCAGATAGTCCTCATTACCTGCAATTTCTTCCCAATATTTCTTCACGACTGTACTCAGTGAGCTCCAGAAAACTATCAGAGGCAAAAATCAAGAAGAAAACAACTGAAACAGTAAATCATGGACTGGACAAATAGAAAGAGGACATGAAGACATTGAACAAGCCAAATGGGAAGGTGCTCACAATGGGATTGTCAGGCAACCTTGGATCAGTAATAACAAAGTTCTTCTCGATGCGCTCAAAAGTAGTAACCAGATCAATACTCTTTCTCATTTCTTTTTGCCTTGCTTTATCGTCAAAACTTTCAGGTCTGTCATCATCACTTTCAGCCAGTGGATCATCTACAATGGTGCCTTCTAGCTCATCACTCTCTAAACGTAAACTCCCTCTTCCCACAAGCCTAATGACAAGAAGCAAGCTACTATTAGAACAATCTCATGTGACGAAATATTTATACAGTCAGAACATTGAAGCAACTGAGATTGCTAGGATGATATAAAAACTTAAGTTCATATGTGCAGAGCAATTATCAAATAAAGAATGATGTAATATAATAAGCCACCGCCATTTAAAAAGTTTAACATCAGAGTTACTCTTGGAACAGAACAAGTGGGCTTAACTGTTCTTAAGCATACATAGTGTTATGCCATAACCAATTTCTATAGTACGTAAACAAATTGTAGAGAGCTTCACTACACAAACAAAAGAACAATAGAAAGAAGTTGTACCCAGTAAAGGAACGTAGGCCAGACTTTCTAGGCCTCGTTTTTATCTCTTCAGGAATTTCACTGACTGTCTGCAACGAGTTTCTCCTACTTCCATGAGAGTTCCTACTGCCAGGAGGCACATTCTCTGAATTCCTCCTCTCTGCGCCACCATCCAATGCCTGTTCTGTCTCACTCGACTTCCTAAAGAGGGATGATTTATGGATTCAGATAATGGCCGAGGCTAATTCACTGCCATGACTAGTTCACTAACTGAACTAACTGCTGCATCTTTCTGTCAAGCTGCCAAAACAATGAATGTTAAAAAAATGATCACAAACTGGGAATCATAAACAAGGTGAATAATTTTGCCATGAGCAAGGTACTACAATCATATCAGATCAAGGTCTCAGGCAATCCATTTGGCCTGTACATTTTTTACTTGGCACCTTCAGTGTGCTTGCTCACTTCCACTTGCATCCTGTGGGCACAAATTAAAATGAAGCTAATTAAAAGGCAATTGTCCTTGTAAGGTAAGGATCATTTTTTTGCTCCATTTACGTGGTCGCCAACATATTTAAAAACCCAAATCAGAATCAAGGTTAGAAGCTTGCAATCAGAGACTTACCCAATATATTTGAGAACCATCCCATTTTCGTCCTTGATGGGGGAGATGGGGAGGAAGTTCCAAAAGGGAGTGCCATCCTTCTTGTACTTGAGTAGTCGACCACAGTAGCTACTTCCAGCCTCCAATGCTTCCCTGATTTTGGCTATTTATGCCGGATCTGTCCCAGCCCCTTGTAGGAATCGACTGCATTTTGCAACAACAATATAATTGGCAACAAGTCCGTTACAATGTACCCCTGTTTACCCCTAAAACCCATTCTCATATTTTTACTTTCTTTGACAATTTTAATTCTTACATAATTCTTTGTATATTTTCTTGTTTAGAAGGATAAAAAGAAATTCCAAAATGTTGAGGAAGAACCCCAATAATGTGAAAAATATGATATCTACAAGCATCATTAGGTAAAGGGACCTTTGTCATGATGATATTTATAGAACAGGCATCAACTAACAATGAATGACGCGCATACCTCAATTTTAGCTTCAGAAAGCACTTCCAAAGAGTCAAAGAAGTACCCTAATCATGTGAAATAAGATTTCTATCAACATTCCTATTTGACAAAGGCACTTCTTTTCACGAACAGAGCAAGAACAGGAATCAATTGGCAACATATGAAACACATACCCAATTAGAATGGAGAAAAGACAACCACAGGATACTATTAACGCTTTGAGCTCAATTTTCAAATTAAGGTATGATTTATTCTTTCCTACAAAAAGTTTCCTCTTGTATAAGACAACACGTAGAAAACAGCATTCAAATTAAAGGCTTGTATTAATTTTCCCGACAAAAATTTCACTTCCTACACAAATTTGGACTCCCACAGTTGGAACACTAAAATACAGTACCCAAGTGATGGGTATGATTTATCCTTCCTACAAAAAGTTCCCCAGTCTATGAGCAAAAATTAGCCAATCCATCACCCTAAGACATTCAAGCATGATTAATTTTTTCCAAGAAAAAGTTCATCACTTTCTGAACAAACTAATACGATTACAACCTGGGTAGCAATAGATTACAATACCAAAATGATGGATACACATAATCCTTTCCTACAAAAGATTAACTTATCTGTAAGCAAAATTAGTGAGTCTATCATCCTCAAACTCCAAACAACAAACATGAAACATAAAAAAAGAGTATGAGAGAGAGTGTAGAGAGTCGCCATACATACCAGTTGCGGCCAATGACCTCCTTGGGGAGATAACCGGTCAACTTGAAGAAGCCGGCATTAGAATAGAGAATAGGGCAATCCGACACGACAAACGTTTGTTGAAATGCCGATAAGGCATCCTTGAGCTCCTCCGACACCCTTGGCAGCCCGCCCATCTCCTTCCCCACCTCCAACTCCTCCGAACTCCTCCCCAATAGTTCCTTGTATATGATCACATACATACACTATACCCTATATATATATATATATATATATATATATCCATCAAACCCATCAATCAAATTGGTCTAGCTGAGTTTCTCAGTTGGACTCGTCGCCGGATTCCTCACCCCCACTCCTTGCAACCTACCCGTCTCCTCGTCGGTCTTCAACACCAGCCCCCACTCGGCGGCCCACTGTGCCGACCTCCCCCGGCGGCTTCTTGCCGGAGTAGTCGAAGATGGAGATGGGGACTCGGAACAGCAGGGGGCCGGCGGGTCCTAGATGGCCATCCATGGGGTGAGGATGACCTCCTCGTCCGGCGCCAGGCAGGGATAGAGGTGATAGGCGCCGGCGCCGACCTTGGAGAAGCTGGTGGAGGGGTTTAAAACCTCGAGGGAGCCTCGGGCGTCCCTCGGGAAGGGAGGGATGAGGGAAGATGGTGCAGACCTTGAAGCGTTATCAGGCGTCGTTGCCACCATTGTTATGCATGCATGGTTCCCCATGCAAAAATCTTTACGTAAAAGCACTACTTTACAAATGTACTAAAAATTCCACCTGTGCTAGCGAAAGATATATTCACCACTTCAATTTTTCTAAATTAACATAAGATAGTAGTATATGCCGTATGTGTGTTAATCGAAGAACAAGCGGGTCGTTTTCCAAGAACTAATACAGTTTTTTACAACCAAATTGTAGACACTTCCAAGTATTTAAGTAGAATATAGAAAAGGAGTCATAAAATTGTATATGAGCCACCCAAATGGGAAATGTTTTTATCATTCATATTATTAATAGCTGGTATATTCTTATAAATAAAAATAGAACTCAATACGGTTAAAATTAAGAGATTTAAACGATCAAAATATAATAAAAATACAAAAATAATAAATTAAATTATTATAATTTGTATTCTCATTCAATTAAGATTTATCTTTAAAATTAATTAAAATTTATATCTAAACTATTAAATTATTATATTCTATTTCATTATTCAATTAGTACTCCCAACTCGAGCACTCTTGTCGCCCAATGTGATTTGTGATGCCAACTGTGGTGCCCTGTAATGTATTACATTTGATAGGTGGACGGGTTGGTTGGTTGTGTTTTGAGATGGGAGTTGGACAATCATGGGAGTGTTGGGCCATTGGAATGGAGTTTCACAAATAACAACAATTTTGTTTACATCATAAGCGTCAAGAAGTTTGCTTGGTAGGTTTGTGGATGGACCCTCTTAACCAAGCTTGAGAATCATTGTAGTCTGCACTACATGTACTAGGAAAAACGATGGCTATATGTAGCATCGACGAATGAATGAACCATTTAATTTATGGATTAGTATGGTTTGAATGTGTAGTAATGTAAAAAAAGATATTATATTTGATCATTAATAATGTAACTAATTCTTATATACAAATAATATTAGTCAGATTTTTTTTTAGTGTTACCAATTTTACTTTTGTTAAATAAATCTTTATCTTCGAAGTTTTTCTGGTTTCTTAATATCTACTTAACGTTTTTGTTTTGGTTAAATATAATTTTTACATAATGTTGACTTAAGAACTATTATGACATAGTTGAAAATAAAGAATATATATCTACTCATATTAATAAAAGGAGACCTTAATATTAGCTTGTAATTAAAAGTGAGATTTAACCAATTAAAATTTAATCAAAAACTCCAATTACTCTATTCAGCCCATCAAGCCTTTTTGTTTTTTTCCACTCTTAACACTATTCTGGGCTGATTAGCCTTCACCTGAATTAACCTTCTACTTATTATTATCATTATTATTCATTATTATTATTATTATTATTATTATTATTATTACTTATTATTATGTATTGTTATTCAATACGAGACAAACCAAGGGAATCCAATTATTGCATTCGCAAGAGAAGCTAAAAAACGACATTTTACTGATTATTTTTTTAAGGGTGAATGCTTATGGGCCAAATTTTTTCCACGTAGAATAGTAATTCAAAGCCAACCAATTGATTGTGTAATTGTAAGGATGTAAACAAGTCAAACCTACTTCTAAGTATTTTACGTTCGATTCGATTCATCTTGAACTCGTATTCGTTAATTTTGTCCTCAAAAAATACCCAGTTCGAATTAGATAGATCATTGAACAATGAACAGAATTTGAGCTAAAGAATGTTCAACTCGACTTGACTCAAAACTCGAACTCAATATGTTCATATTCTGAAAAATACTCGACTCGACTTGACTCGTCTATACTATTGAGATCACATTGAACTTATATAATATTAGAAAGAAAATTTTGATTTTATATAAGTCGAACACAAGTTAAGCACAACCATTTGCTTAACTTAAAAACATAACGAGCCGAATACAAATCAAGCCTAAATACTATGAATTTTAGATAATCTTGATTCGACACATAATACATCAAATCTCATCATGCACTCAAACAAACTCAAATATGCTTACAAAAACTTATATCAAATTTAAAAATATCCCTTTTTGGCTTGGCTCGCCCTGTGTAATTACGTGCTTTGTTTTGTTAGCCCAAATTCAACGCAAACACTTTGTAGCCACTGGTAGCTTTGCTTGGGCATGGGTTACATTATGAGTCAATCTTAATCCAGCTGAATTAGTATCAGATAAATCTAGATATAAACACGCCACCGGCTACCACGTGTTACTCGAACATTTTACCATGCAATTCGAAGCTGAGAATTTGGGAATGCATGTTTAAGATTTTTTAAAAAAATTGTTATAGCTTACAAATAATTCTGAAATTATTTCAGCAATTTTGGAAGAAAGAAAATCAAGTATTTATACATGTATATGAATGATTCTGTAAAAGACTTTTTCAATCTCAGTATTTCATCAAATGTGCCTAAAACTCACAAAATGTACCCATCCCCTCAATTCAAGGGAGCTTAATACCCCTGTTGGAGATTTATGGAAGCCTCATAAGCCTATCCATGTTTCTGAGCCTTAAGGACAATCTTACCCAGCAAAGGGAAAACTGGAAGCACCTAAATACCTCTCTGCCCCTAGGGCAAGTCCATGTACAAGACTTTCTTTGTGCAATTCCCATAAAAATTCCCCATCCCCTAAAGCCAAAAACAAACGAGAAGACAACTACCCACCTCTGAGATGTGAAACTTAAAAAGCTATATGACAATTCCCACTCTGAAAATGAGGGCTGAATAATTAACCTCAGCTCGAATGGACAATTCATCCAAAGTAACGCAGAAGTTCATTTCCATCTATCCTAACTATCGGCAACTGAGGCCTTACTACTTCAGCAGTACTCTCCAAATCTTCCTCATGTATACAGCCAGTGACCAGAGGGCAAGACCAGCCGAAACATAAAGCAAAACAACACCAGAACCAACTAGGACTTCAGAACCTGATAAACTGCAGGTTTTACACGGAGGAATCAAGCTCAACAAGTCTTAAGGACACAAACTGTGGTCAGAAATGATACTATAAAATGAACTGATAGTTTACCTATTATCTCTGGTAGCCAGAAGGATAGTTAAAGCAGTCATCTGTGTTGCAGTTTTCCACTTTCCCAAATTGTTCACAGCAACAGCCTGAAGGACATTGCAATTCTTAAAAGAAACTAGCATCAAATTTTTTTTTTTTACAAAAAGGGAGGATTGCAACCAGACCTCAAGTAGTTTGGCATTTTGAGAAGCAGCCCACTCTCTGACAGCAGACATTGTGATCTGCCCCATGTTACAAATTTGAGCAATCAGCCATGGTGCTTTAACGAAAGAGTAACCATAGTAATCTCAACAAGTCAATAAAACAAAATCAATGAAGAAAGGAAATTTCATGCCGATCAGACTTAATTTCATTTACACATGAACTTGTCTCCTGCTCGGTTTCATTTATACCATACAACAATTCAAGCAAAAATGTGAAACCCATCCATGAGCACAAATAGGATTTTCTCAAGAACATGGAACTTTATATAAATAACAAGCTCAAAAGGATGGGAAATGGAGATTCATAAGTCAGTAAAAATGAGAAAGAGGCAGACTACAGGTATTAGAAGCATTCAACATGATAAAATGGTAAAGGATAAAAGCACTCAACAAGGCTTTCAACAAACAAGAATGATGAGGAGTTCAACAAAGGATTGTCGTTCTCCCACTTCAAACACTTCCAGAGAACTAGTCATAAGTTACTGACACTTTAACAAAGATGAAGTGATGCAAAAGCATAACACTAAATCATACATCACTTGAAAGTATTGAGATAGATGACTTATTGTTGATAGCAAATGGCTGACAAACTTTACAATAAAACCAAAAGGCTAAGCATTTCTCGTTGAGTGGAGAAACAGTACAATTGCTTGCATTTTTCATAACTTTTGTATAAAAAGACAAAATATGCAAAAAAATTTGACTGATAAATGATTAAAGTAGAGTTCCTAGAGTTAACAAATGTAACTCCGAAAAAGGGAAGGTTGGACAGAAATGGATAGGACCCATAGGATTATTGCAAGTTTGACAAATGAGTTTTTTGTGCAAGGCACGTTCCATCCAAATTCGAGGGTTAGTTTTATAAGACTGCTATTAAACCGTCTCCATATAACAAGGAGGTTAGGGATGCAAATAAGAATTGTATTGATAAACTGAGAGAAACTGAAACAACAAAATGAGGTAAAAGCGTGGGAGAACGAGAAAGGACGATCTTTTGAATTGCCAAATAAGAGAAGGAACAACATAGGGAAAGAAATGATTGCCTTGGGTTGTTTGATCCTATCCACAGATGACCAATCGATGGAATTAAAATTAGTATAGTGTGGTTCTATGTGTTGGTTCATAAAGGAGAAGGAGAATGTCGAAGTGAATTTGGATGGAAAAACAATTAAAAGAGATAGCATACCATACAATCTAAAGGCAAATATGTTTCATGATCAACTAGAATGGAGAAATACACTCCCAAACACCAAATCAATTGCTAAATGGTCAATAATAGTAGTCCAAAGGAAAAGAATGATATACTTTGGAAGCAAAGGCTAAGAGCACTAAGGAGATGATCCAATGGAATAGTAGTCCATAGCCATATGTTACAAAATTCAAAGCCGATACAACACAGGAAAATGGATTAGATGAACATTTTATCCTATTCTTTCTCAATATAGCCAGGTTTCTTTGATGCAAATTTTAGACGTTTGGTTTAGAAGTTCATAGATAGGAGCAACCAAATCTTTTGCTAATACATTACTAGGGGTGCTAATCAACTGAGCGAGCCGAGCTCGACTTATGTTCGAACTCGGCTTGAATAGTTCGAAACTCGTTCAAACTCGACTCGAGATCGAACGAGTTTTGAACATATATGCTCAACTTCGACTCGAACATCTTTTATGTGTTCGAGCTCGACTCGAGCTCGAATACACTTAAACTATTTAATTTTCCCGAGCTCGAACACAGCTCGTTCGTGAACTCGAAACCGGCTCGATTAAAAGTCAAAAGTACCTCACTTAAAAAAAATGCTATCAATGTGGATTGAACCCACAACCTTGATGTCAACAACTTGAATACTTACCATCTCAACTATCTCACTTCTTTGTTATTATATTGTGTATATATATAAATAAAATATAATATAAAAACTATATTATTATATTATTTTATCGAGTCGAGTTTGAGTCGAATTCGAGTAATAACCGAGTCGAGTTGAGTCGAACACGACCTTGCTCAAGCTCGGCTCGTAAGATTCGAGTTCAAGTCGAGTTCGAGCTGGAGCATTTAAATGTCGAGTTTCGAGTCGAGTCAAGCCGAGCCAAACGCTAAATGCTCACGAGCTAGCTCGCTCAATTAGCAACCCTATACATTACAAACAATAATTTTCTAAAAAATAGTTGTTTTATTATCACTCACATTATGCTACTCTTCCACAGAGAACTTTAATCATAGATGAACACAAACACGTAAGATGGACAACTGATTTCATTGTCATTTCAGGACGCAAAAGCTTTTTCCTACTTATAGATATAGGTAAGTGAATTTTACTGATACAAGTAGCTTGACCATGTCTACACGATCTCAGAACAAAATTTACAAATAATTGGAATAACCATTAAGCTTTATTAAATTTTCCAAATAATAGATGAGATGCAATCCCAGTAAAGATATGAAACATGTACGAAACTTGAATAATACTAGTAAATGGTTGCTATAATTCAGTCCACATCACTATTCTATTCACAGGCATATAAAAGTTTTCCACTTTCATTCACTTGTGAGCGTTTTCACCAGGTTATAACCACAGCACTTGAATTTTCCCAGCTGAATGAATACCTTTGTACAATTATGAATAATTTTTTTCCCAAACGACAATTGTGTATAATTAATATTGAAAGATATCAGGCGCCAAAACAATCAAACCCATATTGTGACTTAATTCAATTTGGTATAAACATGTTTTGAACATTGTTTTGCTCTTAATACGATACTATTAACAGTACTGTGCATTAAAAATTATAATTGATGTCTCTATAACACTCATCAGTCTGAAAAGATTGTGACCAAGTAAAGATTAATAAATTTATCATTTACAAACATGGAGATACTATTGTAGACCATCAACCATCAGCCGAGAAGTAAACATGTATGTCACTGTGGTAGAAGTAGAGTAACTAACAAGAAAGGTAATGCGCAAGAAAAATATTAATAACAAGTAATGAGGTCCTCAGGATCACCTCTCGACCAATAATGGCAATAGCAGGCACGGTCAGTAACCATGAGGACTGGGAAATGGCTGGAAGTTCCAAGGGTCTAGTACACAGCAGCACCAATGTGGCAGCTACCATAAGCTGAATTCAAGCACAGTCAAATCTAAATCAAAGAGCTTCCAATTAAAAGTTCTAAAAAGTTTTAAAACAAAACTATTCATATACGAGTCTCTATTTGAACATTATCTATGTAACAAAATTAAGTGAACCCAACCTTGTCAGCTACAGGATCGAGAAAGGCACCAAATGGTGTTCCCAACCGCATCTGGTAATGAAATGCAAACAAGGAAGATGCCAATTACCAAATGTACACCCCGCACATATAAACATATACTGATACACATTTACAAAATTACAAGACACGAGCTTACCTTTCTTGCAAGATATCCATCAAGCCAATCTGTAATTGCAGCAGTAATAAATATACTTGTTGTGGTTGTTGTCCCCCACCAATTATCCACACAAAATGCTAAAGAAGAGAACAAACTCACATATGATTATTTGTTTAAAAAAATCGATATACCGAAACAACAGACTGCCAAAACATCATTCCTCAGCCATTCGGATGCTTGTTCAATGCAATATGGGAACCAACGACTCAATTAACATAATCACTACCCATAATCATCCATTCAATCAACAACCATAGCTTCCTCAACGCAAGATCTGGACATCAGAATGCCGCATGTACCGCGTTCTGCAACAAGAAATCGCCAAAGATGCCAACTTTATCACACAACAACATCCCCTCAACTCCCATCATCACCCACTCCAACCAAAAGAAAAAATAAAAAGCCCCAAAAATTAATCATCAAGCAAGCGTGGAAACAAAGCGAAGGGGCCATACTCCCAACGAGCAGCGGCACGGCGGCGACGCGGCCGAGTGTCAGGACAGTGGGCAAAGTCAGAAGCCTCGAACCCTCCCCCGCCGCCGGCGACACCGGCCGCGCCGTTATTCTGGACCGCCCCCGCCCGCTCCCCGGCCTGGGCAGCGAACCCGACCTTGCCGCACCTCCTCATCATCTTGAACGACGACGACGAGGAGCAAGGGAAGAAAGAAACGAAGGGCGGGCTCCACCTTGGCCATGCGCGGCCCATCGGCGTGGAGCTCAACCGATGGAGGCCACGCAAGGGAGGCGGGGAAGGGGGGCGATGGCCATGAATGGTTGCGGCCGCCGCCACCACCATGCCGGCCCTTACGCTACAGCCAGGCATTTGTTGCCTAATTGCCTCCCACCTTACATTTCTATATATTTGCTTCCTTCCATATCATTCAATTTTTTTCCTGTTTTTTGAAAAAAATGGCGTATTCTTATAAAAAAAGGGCTAATTTTTTTAAAAAACCGGCGAATTATTAAGTTATAATGTATTAATTTATATATATATATAATGAATTACAAAATTAATTTAAGGTCATTTACTATATTATGATGCATTGTTTATTAATTTTAGAATGGATTATTAAATTTAGAGTATATTATTTAAACTGTATTTTAATTATTTTATTTTATAGTATTTTATTGTATTTTTAAATATTTTTTATATATATTCGTAATTTTGACTTTAATAACGACGGAATCCAATTTTTATTACAAAATTACCTCGAGTATTTTCTTTATTTCTTCCCCTATCAATTGATCATGTCACCACCCTTCCTTCCTATTTTGTCGTGCCACCCCACCGTCGACGATCTCGTTGTCACCACCTTGTCACCGCTTCCCGGCCAAAGGCAAAAAAGCATTCATGCCCCTACTTTTAATCTAAGTCGTCCGATTTAAAAGATGGTTTATATCTATTCTTATTATTAAAAAAAAATTAAAAAATATCTGCTCTTCTCCCCTCTTATGTCCATATCGTACGTCACCGCTGCCACTCTCTCTCCTCACCAGCCAACCTCTGTCGCTACCTCCGCCTTGTACCAGCCACCGGTCGCCCTCCCTTAGCCACCACCAGCTCTGGCGACGACGTCCGTCTCACCATCCTGCATCATCCTCTTCTCGTCCCCCTGTTGCTGCCCTCGTCGCCAACAACTCTTCAATCGGTGCTCGTTTCTAAGATTTAACAAGAAAAATTTTATCCTAAAATCAATACTTTTATCAGTAACTATAACGGTGGAAGATGGTCGTATTTCTTGGGGATGTTTTTTAATGTATATAAGTTTGCCCACACTTCCACCAGGCTACTATCAAAAAATTTTCTAGTAAGAATTGAACACACAATTCTTCGAATAGAGAAGGTGCCTATAGCAACTCAATCACTCTTTGAAAATTATTCTGTTTCTTTTTCAAGTTTATATATTTTAAAATATGT
The DNA here is from genome assembly GCA_033002965.1 of Piper betle. NCBI lineage: Eukaryota > Viridiplantae > Streptophyta > Magnoliopsida > Piperales > Piperaceae > Piper > Piper betle. The sequence goes on along the minus strand of JAURVB010000149.1, from coordinate 139,909 downwards.
AGGTGGATGCTTGTAACCTATAATCCATATAGCTACAATAAAAAATTTATTGCTACATAGTTTTCTTAATATCAAATTTTATTCTAAGTTTACCTTTGAAGCTAATTAATAATTAGGTAAGATGTCATGTTATATATGGCATAGAGATAGACTCTAATTTTAAAATAAAGTTAGACCAAACTATCATAATATCTTAAACGTAAATTTTAAATAAGTGAGTATATAAATTATAATTATTTATTTTATTTTAAAATTTTTGTATTATATTTTGATTAGTCAAATCTCTCACTTTTGTTATCTGAACACTTTTAATTCCTTTTCTATTGATAAGAATAAATGCTTGGATATATAAAATTAACGAAAATATTATTTTGAATATTTTGAGTGTACATTTTTATAAAGTATACTTATTTTTATAAAAATATAAATAAAATTCTCCTTAATTTATAGTCATATAATAACTAATAGATTGTTTAGATTTAATTATTTTTATAACAATTTATCCTTTTTAATATTATATTTTCCTATATATTGTTAAAGAAAAAAATTACTAATAGTTTATATTAGATAACAAGTCGATTCAAGTCAAATTTTAATCTAAATTAAGTTTTTTCTAATCGAATTGAGTCAAGCTTGATATAACTTTAATCGAATTGAATTATTTTTTAGAATTAAATTTCGAGTTGAACTTAAAACAAATTGAGTTCAAGCTGAACAAATTAAAGTCATAAGAAATCGTAAACAAGCTCGACTCGTGCACAGCCATGCCCACGCGGAGGACAATGTACTATCCTCTCTTGATTGTCAAGGAGAGAATATCTTTGCTTGTTGGGTTTGTCTTGTTTCCTAGTCGGATCTTTGCGTTGTTTTCCTTGGGCCAAGTGGTCAGAGAATGAGAAGTAGCAGACGTTTGATATGCATGTAATTGGTATTCCGACGAGTGAGATTGAGGTTGTTAACATTTAATAGTGTCTATTTGATTGTTTCAGCTTTTATGTGAATATGGGTTGTGTTTAGCTGTGATATCTTGTGTTTTGAACGGTGAGTTATGGGTATTCTGATGGAAGAAGTGTTCTTTTTTCAGAACTGGTGGTTTATGGTAGTGTCTGTCGCATGTTTGTGGTGCATTGCTCAAACATGTATTTGCTCGAGTCATTGACGTATTTGACTGATAGAATATGAAAGATCACAGAAGTGGTTACAGGCCTTTTGAGGCTCTACGCCAAACAAGTGTAAATTGGTTTAATGTAGTGGGCACAAAGTTTGACACAAACTTTCTTAAATACTGATTAAAGAAATGTAATAATATCTTTGTTGAATATGCACAACTTTTACAGAGTACATTTTCGCACTATAATGATAAATGATGATGATAATCAAAGTGCCGTTTGTGATGAGGTTGTTTAGTTTGCTTAGATCAGACATGAAGCTATGAGTATTATCTTCCAAAATCTACATGATGGTCTTAATAAAAAGGTGAAGAGTGATCCTCGACCTTGGGATTGCCAGCTTGCTTGGTCCTTCTCCCTTTTCTTGACTCTAGAATTTTCATCTCTCAATATATACTCATTTGGTAAGACCTTTTGGGTGTAAACTGTTGGGTTGTCCCTCTTCCGTAAATACATGAACTTCTAACCCTATTTTGGGCTTTTCCATGGTTAGTTGAAAGGGATAAAAGCAACATACGATACTTTTCTTCTTTGGGGTTTTTTCTGGTTTTTGGGTTTTTGGAGAAAAACTACTGCAAAGGGAGAAAGAAAATTGTGTGGATTGAAGAAAGGTGAATGCTTTGTTGAAATTGGCTTGCAATCGTTAATGTTAAGTTCACCAATTTTGTAGAAAGTACAGTAAATTGATATTAGGGAGTTTGTACTCCTGTGGATCTATTTTGTATCAGAATTGTGATATAGTAAATTTGATCTGGCCGTTTGCCCCATAGTTTTTTCCCAAATTTAGGGTTTTCTACGTAAAATTATCTTGTCACCTCTCTCTATTTGCTTGGTACTTTTCATCCTTATGTATTGAAATAGGGGATTTGTATTTGGTTTGTTTGGTTAATCCTTTTGGGTGTAAACGAGTTGTTTTTTTACGTTTGTAATTTATGAAATTTATTACCATGATTTTACTCCCTCGACGCTCTATTTAATGCCCTCTTCTTATTTTGTGGATATTGGCTATGATCATTTTTCTGATAGAACGAGTGATCAATTAACGCAAACAGAATTTTACTTTCTTCTAGACACTTGATTCCCTCTTCTTATTTTTATGAAATTGACTCTGGCCATTTTTCTGATAGAACCAGTGATCAATAAGTACAAACAGAATCAGCTTTCGGATGCAAGGGAAGAAATACATATTGAGGCACAGCCATTCAACTTACGTGAATTAGCTGATGCAACCATGAATTTCAGAAATGATTGTTTCTGGGAGGAGGAGGTTTTGCACGAGTTTATAAAGGAAAATTAGGGAGCTCCAACCAGGTCTCCCTGAGTGACCATTTTTAATTTTCATCTTTTTTATATATTGTTGCCAGATAATATTTCTTTCTCATAAGAATTTACATTTATCTCTTCTAGTTTCTTTTTGGATGGGCATCTTGGATATAAATTACACCTCTATGCATTGACATTTTTTTCTTTCTAGAATTAGTTTTTATTCCCTCGTAGAATATGTTGAAACTCCATATAGATTGATTTCGATTGGTTTTACATTGTCCAACAAAAATTCCATGTTCCTATACGTACATAGAGCTTACAAATAACTGTTTTCATATTGATCAAAGATTTTGATCGTGAGAGCCAGACGATATGTGTTTTGTTATCTCTTGATACAAAGGAACCATATTGGTTTCTTGCCCATATAGCAAGAGAATGAGCTGCATAATTATTACATCTAGGAATCCATCCAACTCTTCCAACAATGTTACCTAGTTTTTTCACATCATCCAAAAAATATCTACTTTCCCATGAGCAATCATTTTGGTTTTCCCCATTTATATAGGCTGCCAATTTTTTACAGACGTATAAAAGGTAATACTTCCTCTCAAATTTTGCAGTATGTGTTTGTCACAGTTGGTGACTATTAAACATATTGATCTATATGGGTTGCAAGGAAATAGGGATCCTTGTGGAAGTTTTTATGCTAAGTGTGTTGCATCATTCAAATCTTGTTAATCTGATTGGATATTGTGCTGATGGCGATCAGAGGCTCCTGGTGTATGAATACATGCCATTAGGCTCTTCGGAAAAGCATTTGCATGGTAAATTTTTGTTGTTTCTCTTATGTTTTTTTCCCATTTCCTTCCTGTTGATTACTTATATCACTTCCTTTGAGTAGACCTACCTCCAGACAAGAAAATACTTGACTGGAAAACTAGAATGAAGATTGCAGCCGGCGCTGCAAGAGGCTTGGAGCATTTGCACAAGGCAAACCCTTCTGTTATTGTTCGTGATTTGAATGCTCGAACATTTTACTTGGGGTTGATTATCATCCTAAATTGTCCGACTTTGGTTTGGCAAAATTGGGGCCTGTGGGAGATAAAAGCCATGTATCAACAAGGATTATGGGAACATATGGTTACTGTGCATCAGAATATGCAATGACAGGACAGCTGACTTTAAAATCTGATATTTATAGCTTTGGGGTGGTTCTGTTGGAGATTATAATTGGAAAGAAGGCGACAATACGAAAAGTGGCAAAGAAAATAGCCTAGTGGCTTGGGTAAATAAATTTAATTTTCTTTTCAAATTGTAATTTCATTTGCAGATCTGGAATATGGTACTTAGCTGTTCAAGAAAGCATCCATAGCGCTTCAACTTCAAGAAGGCATCCACAATATTTTGTGTTTAATAAAATAATAGCTCTGAACTTTCATTTGCTTTCCTCTTGCTTAAGGTGGTCTTTTGTTTTGTTTTTTTACTCACCTTCTGCTTTGGATGGTTTTCTTCTTTGCTTCTATAATTGAAAGTGATTAAGATGCATCTTGGCATTTTTATTGCTTTGAAGTAAGATTTTTTGTTTTCGAGGTTTTCTCCCATGCTGCTATAAGCCATTGTCTGTGAGGTGCAACTTACTTTCAATTGAGGTCTCTCTATGTTCTGTAAGAATTGAAATGAAAGAATACATGTTTATTATTTGCATATTATAAGCTTCAATTGAACGAAAGAAGTGAAGAGATATACTGGAAAATGTATGTAAAATGATCCTGCAGAATCAAAGACGAGGTCTGGTGTCTGGCTTCGCTCAGTTTTCGTCAAAAGTTAGTTGACGCCTAACTAGACAAACATTTGCATTTGATCCTTCATCTGAAATCTACTTGTTTTGGAATTCTATGCATGCTCGATCTCTGTTCAAAGACTGGATCAGTATCCAAGAAGAAGACTTTATCAGGCTCTTGCTGTGGCTGTAATGTGTGTCCGGAAGCAACCAAGCACGAGACCTCTTATATCGGACATCGTCACAGTTCTCAGTTACCTTGCTTCTCAGAAGTACAACTAAGGTCCAACCGCCGATCCAATGCTTCTGTTTGGCTCCGGCCACTCCCCGTCCAACAAGGAAAGAGATGGATGAAAGAAGGTAGAATGTTGCTCGTACACAAGCATGAAGATAATTGAACTAATTTTTTTTCACCCATATTCAACAAGAGCAATTTAACTGTTTAGATAGAAAAGGTTTGCCATTTGATATCCCATACTAGCCAGACATTCTGGGATTTCTTGTTGATTTACGAGTTTGGCTCCTTGTATCATGAAGAACACCTACTACTATTCTGGTCCATGCTTATGATACAAAAAATGTTCTGCCAAATACAAAGTTTATAGCTATATGATTCTTCACATCTGTTAACACACTGTAAATACTTGGAGAAATATTGCTGCTACAATTGTGCCTTTTAGCAAATTAAGCACCTTAAATAACCCTCCAAAAGTTTCTTCTAATTTGAGAGCTTGGGTTAATCTTTGAAAGAGGGACGATAATAGTTCTTGATTCTCTGCTCAAGTTCTCTGTACAGAATGAGAGAGTGGGCTTTAAGAATCTCAATTTATCTCCCAGAAGCAGTGACCAAAGTCTTTGCTCGCCAAACACATACAAATTTACGATTTGAAGAATAATTTCATTCTACTTCTTACATATCGACACAAATTGCTTTACCTGTCATAGAAATTTTATGCTAACAAGATTGCTATAACATTAGTGTTCACCCAGTTTGAACAATAAATCATCTTTTAAGTGTGCATCGGCGATCAGAATATACCAACTTTCCAGCAACCAGGAGGCTTCCTATGCTGGGAAAAGAAAAGGTTAATTAGCTCAAAAAGAAAGAAAGTGAACATATTCATCACATTGAACTTTAAGCCCTAGTTTCCCTCATGTTTAGAAATCCAAAAGAGGGAGCCCCACATATAATTAACCAGATCAAACTTGTTAGACTAAATATTATATATTACCTGGGATACTGGCATTTTATTTCGCACTGATTCAATTAGAGAAAAATCAATATCAGCAACAGCAACACCGGTAGCTAGTCTATCTGTGAAGATTGGGTAAATAGGTAATGCATAGTCATGAAAAATCTTCAATAATAAAAGTATTGGAATTCTGCATTCTGTAACTTGGTGAATACTACTTCAAGAAATTTGCATTTTACCTTCCAGTCGAGAAATAACTTTTCCCCAAGGGTCTACAATTATGGTGTCCCCGTAGCTCTCTCTTTTTCGTTGTGCCAACCAGTCTGAGCAGCCGCAATAACCTAGAAATAAACAAGAACAAAATAAAGAATTCACAACTTTTAGCTAGTCATGCCTCATGATTCGGCTCAAATAGAAAACGCAAACAGCTTACAAACATATGTCCAGGTAAATCATCAGGTAGTCAAACTTTGAAAGATAAGAATTACTAACATGACAATGTAAGAACTATGGTCTCAAACTTCTTGATGTTGACCATTTCACCAAGATATTAAACAATTAGTCATGCACACTTAAAATGTTCTAACAGTATACTCTAACTTGCATAAAACTCTAGAATGATTCTTACTATAGAACACATTTGATGGATAATAACACGAACAATTCAAGAAAAAAACTTGCAACCCTTGTCCAGTTTTAAGACAGGGAAGGTGACGAAGGGCAATATCTTAATTTTAATAGTTTTTAGTTATATTAGAATAAGCATTAGAAGTTTCATAATATGAGTTTTACTTAGTTTATTTAATCCTTATTTAAGTTTTATTAATCAAGTTATTTTAGTCAATTATTATTTAGTTTATTTCAAGCGTCATTATTAGGGGTATATTAGTCATTAATTTTAAATTAAGTTATGTCATATATATATATATATATATATATATATGAAGGACATGTATGGATTTTATTATTACTACGTTGAATAGAATTTGCTGTCTTTGCTTTTACCTACGTTGTCTTCTTCTTCCTTTTTGTTTCTTTTTTCAAGTTTCTTCAAGCCAGGGAATAAAGATTTCATTGGCTCGTCATTGAAGCCTTAAACCTAGTTATCAAGCAATACACAGGCTCAATCAGAAGGCACACACTTTAAGACCGTGAATAAGCATATCAATATGGACAGTGCAAACACAAAAGCAAAATAACTTGGGATGAATATAAATTACATAGCACTGAGTCTCTATAGCACGAGCTCGGAGAAGAATTTCCCAATGGGCCTCCCGGTTATCCTTGTGAAAGCAGCAGGCACCAACATAACCTATTCCCGAACCACAAAAATAACTTTACACACTGTAAGTAAATACTACAACAACGTTTTTGGATAAGTCCATTTACAGCAGAAAGGAGAATTACATCTACCTGTGCTTGATGTTCAAACCTCAGTTGTTGATACAAGTCAGGGAATCTCAGATCATAGCAAACTGTTACACCAAGCCGTCCAAAGGGACTATCGGTCACATTAATTTCTTCCCTGGAAAATTTGGAACCACTTCATTCTTCCAATCATAGATATGTAAATCATGAGAAAGAGGTAACCAAGCCTACCCGTTTTCTTCAATATGGTAAGGGAACAGTAATTTCATCAGCAACAACTTGTTATGCAGACAAATGTGGACATTGATATGACTTACAGGATTAAAAGTTGAAGAGGTTTATACCTCCGGTTGTGAAGCTACTTTCCTTGTATACCATTCCTCCAGGTACATCCACATCAAACCTATTAAATTATGGATAGAAGGTTTGACAATTATAAGGAACAACAAAATATAGACTGGTACTAAGAACATTTTTTATTTAAAACCAGTAAAAGGCTCTTGCTTAATATGGCTTACCACATATATTAGCTTACTTTAGTACCCACGCATATTGTTACACATATCTTAAAACCTAAAAACCATATGGAACCTTAAAACTGTCTTACATTGATGGATAAATCATACTTTTAGCATCAAACATAATAAATCCTACTTTTAATTGACCATCAAAATCTAATTAGTACAAATAACAAAAAGCTAGGAAAAAGAAAATTCTAGATTCCTGAAATTCCCTCACTACCAAATATATGTAAAACTGACTAAACCAGCCTCTAAAAAGTTTTTGTTTTTGTATTCCTACATCAGTTGCTCCTAAGTGCACGGATTATAACGCTATAACAATCAGGATGAAAAACATATTTATATCAGAATTACAAGGACTCAAAATTTACCCAAATCAAGTAAATCAGAGAAAACGAATATTAAAAATACAGGGCAGTTATGCAATCCAAACAAATGACTACTGGCAATTTTTGAATAAAAAAATTATCACTTACAGGTGTATCTTTCTGTACGAGCTTCTGATATTCCCTGCATCATCAACTATAACATGAGTGTTATACAAGTGTACATCATCAGGCCCTCTCTCTTGAAACCCTCCGAGTGACAACCAAATTTTGTAGTCCCTATAAAAAGGCTGGAAGCAGAGCTAAGCAACAAATGTTTGATGACCTAACTAACAACAAAAATATGGGAAGTAAAAATTTTTCTTTAAAAAATTCTAACTGCCTCTAAGGAAGGACATATTAATATCATAACATCACTAATATTTGCAACTGGTGTCAGTTTTTATTTACCTTGCAAGAGAGCAGTATCTTTGCATAATAGGTCCATCCAAAGCCTCCGCTATAGCAACACTGTGTCCCCGTTCTCTTCCCATGAAGGAAAAGTTCTCAGGTAAACAAAGCAACTTGGCCCCAGCTGCCACAGCTTCCTATAGTAAAAAAGAAAACACATCATGGCCTAGAAAAATCAGATATCCAAACAAGCATTTACACGCATTATAACAGGCAATTTCCGATGAACCATACCATTACTCCATAAACGAATGTTGTACAATTAAATGGTGTTTTTTTTTTACTAGGAGACAAATGGCTGAGTACAGCAAGATCACTACATAGGCGAATTTTCTCTTTCCATTAACATTCAATTTGCAGCAAATATTCTTCAAGGATTTCACACAAACAAGATTGGTATATATAAAGATTTCAACAAACTTGCCCAGAACCGTATTCATTAATGGTTTCCAACAACAATCCAATTCCAATAAAATATAGCTAAACAAGCATTTACACGAACCACAACAGGCAATTCGCCAATGTGTCATTAGCATTATTTTATAAGCATACAATGAGATACTCAATGGTCGTTATTTTTTACTAGGAGACAAATGGGTCGATACAGTAAAAACACTATACATACGACTTTTTTCATCTTCTATTTAAAATCAATTTGCATCAAATACTCGTCAATGATCACTACAAACTTGCACAGAATCATGTTCATCGATGCAAACCAACAACAGCCCAATTCAAATCCAAAGACGTCCTTCACAAAAACACGAAGATACGACAATTGAAAAGTCAACCTTGACTAGTCCAGCGCAGGTGCTCAAGTTGTGGGATAGGTCGTCGGTGGAGGTCATCTGGGCCGCCGCAACTCGCACCAGGCTGTTGTCGGACGCCATGGAAGAGCTATTGGAGGTGCGAAGGCGGAGGTAGGGGAGATGGCGAGGAGGAGAAGGAAGAGGGCGGGGGAGGGAGAGGAAGAGAGTGGCGGCTTTGAGAGTCGAAGGGTGGGACAGTATCACTGCCATAAACGGCCTATACCGAACTCCCCCTCACAATAAGCTCTATAAACGGTACCTGCCATTGGCGGTGAGCATGGTTGCATGAATCGGAATCGGAATCAGAATCGGTTTTCCAGGGAGTCGGAATCGGAATCGGAATCGGTCTGAATCGGCCAAGAATCGGTTCAGTTGAATCGGTCCAAATTAATTTAATCGGTCATATATAATAATTTGACAATTTATAATATAAATATATTAAAATTGGGTATTGATGTTATTTTGATATTATTCTGTATATTGTAGTTTCTAATATTTTTAAATATTTTTTAAGATTTTTTTAAATTATTTAGAATTAATTATTATTTTTGACTCGAGTTAGACTCGAGTCAACTTTTAATTACGAGAATGCCACTCTTTACCCCCGCCGCCGCCGCGCCCGGTCGGCGGCGAGTCTCGAGGCGGCGATGTCGGAGGATGTCGGCAGCCCGGTCGGACGAACAGTCAGCGGCCCGCAGCCGGCGGCGAGGCGGCCCGGAGCGGCGGCGAGTCGCGGCGATTCGTGCGTCACAGCCCGATTCGGTCCGGCCACACTTTGGCGGCGACGTTGCGAGGTCGGCGGCGAGGTCGGTAGCCCGGTCGGCGGCGAGCCCGGAGTCGGGGAGCACGGCGGAGGGCGGAAACGGGGCGGCGGCGGGCGGACGAGCGGCGGCGGCGCGGGGGAGCGGGTTTGATTTTAGGTTTTTAAAATCCAAATTACCATTTTACCCATGCTTAAATAATTTAATAAAAATCATACCTAGGGTATTTTAGTAATTTCATTAAAAACGATCCGATTTAAATCGGCCGATTCCGATTCGAGTTAAATCGGTCGGAATCGGCCGAACTCGGCCGATTCCGAGGCCGATTCGGGGCCGACTCGAGTCGGCCCCGAAATCGGATCGGCATCGCGCCGATCCGATTTAAATCGGCTGATTCCGCACGGAATCGGCCGATTCGTGCAACAGTGGTGGTGAGTAGTTTTTGATTAGTCAATTTCAATTTAATTTATGAGTTTTTTAGACAGTTATAAAAATCGGATTCTAAGGGAGTTATCAAATCGGACCGATTCATCAAAAATCGAATAAGAATTGATTTATTTGAATCAGTCAAAATTAGTAAAGTTATATAATGCATTATAAAGCAGTTTAGGCTAATTATTAGTTATATAACATATTATTGTGATGTTACGGTATGTATTATTTTTTATAAATTTTTTTAATATATTTTTTAAAATTTTTAAAAATTTATTATGAAATAGTTATTATTTTTTACATAAGTTTAATTCGAGTCAAATGCCCTTGGTGCCTGCTGCCCCTGTTTACCCCCCTCCCCCCCTTCTGCCTGAATCAGCCAATTCTAACCCGAGTTGACTGGGGTGAGAATCGGCTTGGATCGACAAGAATCAGGCGATTCTTAATTCGATTTTTAGATAAAACAATCCATCCTAATTTTGACCAAAGTTTTTACCCAATTGAATTAAATTGGCCAATTTCAAGTGAAATCACCCGATTTTTACAACTATGGTTTAAGAGTCCTAATTAAATCTAATAATATTTAAATTTAAATTTATCAAAAAATTAGAGTAAAAAGTTTTATCAGGGGCTGAAATATCTTAATGGCATAACTTTTCTATATAAGATAATATACGACCCTAATCAAAATTATATTCTTATTCAAAATTGTTATTATGTATTAGTCTCTTATTATTGTTGTCATGTTTTGGTGGGAAACTTGTATTAATGCTTGGAATTTGTTATTTTTCAAATACACCAGCTTGAACTCTTTTGATTTTGATCTGAACTACAATCAAGCTTTTGCCGAGACGATCATTGTGTTTTGCTTGAGTCGACTTAGTTTTAGTTGTTTTTGACTTGATTAGAGTGAGATTTAGTCGAGTCTGGAAGTGGGATTTGGAGGAATGTGGTAATTGGTTAATTGATATGAAATGAAAAAGCATCATATAATCTGCTGGCAAGAAACTGGTGAAGTATTAATTTATCCTTACCTATTATTAGGCAGCACTCATTAGTACAATGAAGCAGTTGTAATATTGTCGTGAGAGTACCAGACTATTTTTCATATTTAGAAAGCAGGAAAATAAGACCATATGATAATAGGCCTAACATAAGTATAATCCAAATTAAATAAAACTTCCCCTTACTTATCATACATCAAAGAACTGCATCAAATCCTTCAATACATAATAACTCCAGAGCATCAGGTGCAAATAATACTTATAAAAATTACTCATTTTGACTGTGAAGATTCAATTGATTCAACAAATTACCCTATCTTTTGAGACAAGTGAAGACACGCATACTCACAAAACCTGACAGGATAAAGGAAAGAAATGGCAAACGCTTTTCAGTCCATCTGCTACTAAGGTCGGATGCATCTCATCTCTTCTCACAGAAGCAACTACAGATGTTAACCTACTTGGTAGGAAATTTCTTTAATGGGACGAATGTTTTAGTTTTCTCTATTTAAAGGAACTCCAATTTGACATAGTTTCTGCAAGAAAGAAAGATGAAAAGCATCAACTAAGTCCATCCATAAGCAGAAATGGGTCTTCAAGCACATGGAATTTTATATAAATTTTCAAGCACATGGAACTTATATAAACAACAAACTCAAAGAAAAAGGAGATTTCAAAAGTTAATTAGTAAAAATGAGAAAGAGGCAGACTACAGGTAATAAAAGTTTTCAACATAATAAAAAGTAATGTATATAATTTATGGGTGTGAGAGAAAGAATTTTATATAAGGTGAAAAAAACACTCTATAAAGCTTTAAACAAAAAGAATAATGAAACTCTTAAAAAAGAATTCAGCAAAAAACTGTCGTTCCCACACTTCAAAACACTGCCAAAGGACAAGTCACAAGTTACCGACAATCAAAGATGAAGACAGGTAAAAGTTCCTCTGTTTGAGCATTGAATTCGATGACTTTTGTTAATAGCAATTAGTTGACAAACTTTTTCAATAAAACATAAAGGCTATACCTTTTCCCTTGAGTGGAGAAACAGTACAATGGCTTGCATTTTTAATAACAACTTTGGTATAAAAAAAGGCAAATTGTGCAAAGTTTTTGTTGGCCGACAAATGATTATAATGGAGCTCCTACAGTAACAAATTTAACTCCAGAAAAAAGGCAAAGTCGGATAGAAAAAGATAGCTTCCATAGGATAATCACAAGTTGAACAAAGGAGTTTTTCGAGCAAGGCACATCCCAACCAAATTTGGAGGGATATGTAAATATGTTTCATAATCAACTGGAATGGAAACATAAAATCTATGTTCCAGACTCCCAAACACTAGTCAATTTTTTGATGAAGCCAAACGCCCATGAATTGCAAAATGGTGGATAATGATGATGATGATCCAAAAGGAAAAGGGTGATGCAATTAGACTAGCAAGGCCAGGAGCATTATGAAGATGATTCAATGGAATAGTCCATAATCATACATTATCAGAATCGAAAGCCAATACATATCAGAAAAATGAATTGGATGAACAATTTATTCTGTTTCCACTTTTGAAGTTCATAGATTGAAGCAACCAAATCTTTTTGCTAAAACATTACAAACTATAATTTTCTAAATAGTAGTCTTATTATCACTTATATTATTATGCTACTCTTCCAGGGAAGAGCTTCAATACATTAATGGACACAAACATGAGGGACAGGTGAATTCAATGTCATACAGCAGTAACTGATGGCTACACCATTCAACATCAGGATTCAATTCACCAGCATAAAAATTTCCTTCCCACGTTCACTTGTGAGTGTTGTCATCGGGCTCTAAGAACAGCACTTAAATTTTCCCGGCTGACAACGATGTATAATGAACATAGAAAAGTATCAGACGCCGTAGCATTCAAACCCTAATTGTTTTTTGTGTCCACGGGCCTGAGGTATTTTTGTGTTCGAGTATTTTTACTTTTGGTTGGTTGTATTGCATCGCACAAATATAAAATTTGGAGGTTGTAAATACTTTTGTGTTTAGTTGTCTAGTAATTTAGAGATTTTTTTTTCAATTTCAATCAAAATACACCTGTGTAAAAATTTTACAAATAAGTTTTTTCATAAAAAATAAAACAAATTGGACGAAAATTTTTGAGGCACGTGTATGTGCACGTGAAAAAAATATTTCATTTTTATATTAATTTTTAATTATTCTAAATACGTAAGAAAAATCTTAAAAATTTTATGTCATTTCATCTCATTGCATTTCTACTTCATGTGATTTTTTTTCATCTACCCTATTTTTATATCAACCAAACCGACCCCTAAGAGGTATTATATTATTAAGGACTTATTATTATTTAATGTTTGTATTTATTTTTATTAATTAAAATTTGAATTTTTATCATTTTAAAATTTTAATTTCAAATATACTAAAAGTGAAGATGTGGACGTTAAATATAGATAATATTTTTATGTTACTAATTGTAGGAAAATTAGGTATAATTACTAAAAATGATAAACATTAAAAATTATCTTTAATAGCCCTTCTTAAACCTTAGGTGTGGTCACCCTAGGCTCAGTGGTAGCCCAACACAACTGTCGCAACAAGATTGGCCAGTGACGACTAGATCTTGTAATTGTCAATCCCTTGACAAACTACCTTAAGTCACTGGGCCACACAAGTTTGGCCAACCTTGGATTTTTTAAAAAAAAAATTGATCAAATTATTTCTTATTTATATTTGCATCAATTTTATTTATCCCAAACAAAGTTAACCCAAAGCCAGAGATAGGGGAGATGGCGAGGTTGAGAAATAGGGGGTAGGGAGAGGAAGAGGGTGGCGTCTTTGAAAGTCGATGGGTGGGCTAGTGCTAATGTTAAAAATTGGTCGTTACTAAATGCTTCTTTAGAAAAAGCTCTTCATAGGTATTTGGATTACCTGATCATTTTGAAATCGTAGGGTAAGTCGAGTCGAGTTTGTCGAATAATATTTAATTTGGCTTATCGATTAAGTCAAATTTAATAATAATTAACTTTATTTGAATTTATATTCAATGTGGGGTACTCAAACTCTATCAATTTGCCAAATTTATACCAAAATATTTCAATTTAATAATTGAAATATCTCAATGGCATAACTTTATCTATTAGATAATATAATCATCATTAAAATTCAATATCTTTGTTAAAAATTGTTATGTAGTACTCTATTGTTGTTTTAGTTAGGCTTGTTAGTGGAGAACTTGTATAAATATTTGGAGTTGGTTCTATATAATCTGTAAAGACCGGGCCCAAGTAAAACCTAATAGACTTGGACATATTTCCAACTTTGGTTAAGCACTTCATAACCGGTTACACTTAAGCTGGATAATTACATCAATAATTTTATTTTACTTACTAGCTTGACTATCCCGGTTCACGTGGGTTGGGGTGGCTAAAAATCGATTTGACCCGGCTACCACCTACAGGAATAGTCTGGTAGTTGGAAGATCGGGCCATTGAATTAAACTCCTTTATTGGATGCGGCTTGGGCAATTCTGGTGCCTCTGGTGTTTCTCTTTTAATGGGTCGATTAAACCAACCCAAATTGATTTCTTATTAATCCAAAACCAAAATGAAATTGGTGGTAGTCAAGCCTTTAAATAAAAAATTATTATTATTTATAAATAAAGTATAAACTACTACTAAAACATCTACAGAGCATTTTATCATTTATTTGTAATTTTTTTCGTATTTGATGTTAAATTTTTTAAATAAAATATTGATATTAAGTCAAATCAACCATGTGTAGACCAAATAATTGTAAATTTTATTTAACTTTGATCTGAACTAAGAATCAATCTTTTATGGCTGCGATCATCTAGGCAAATTAAACCCTTAAGTTGGTCAAATTTAGCTGTTTTTGAGTTGGCCAACTTAGCTCGAGTTTCTTCTGTTCTAAATGGTTCTTTTACTTTTCTAACAATGTAGTCTTTAGCCAGATCATGATTAATTGATTATGATAAGACTCACACAACTGGTAGACCCGTTATAAAACCCTGAATATAATTAGATTATTTTATTTAAAATTTTATAAATCTTGTAATTAGTCTTAAATAATATTTAATTAAATGAGTCTTCTAAATCTTGCTTAGTTAATTTTTATTAAAATAATAATAATAATAAATAAATTAATAATAAATTAATCTTTTTGGATCAACCAAACGGGTACTATGGGTGGTTAGTGTCTAACTGATGTAGCTAACCATTTTGGTTATTATGTAGTGGAGTATTATTGAGATTGGGCAGACTAGGCCTTGTGAATAAATAAGGATCATTAGGCGTAAGAGGATGTGGAAAAGATTTTAAGGGAATTAAACACTATGCACTTTAAAACCGTCGGTGAGTGTTTACGTTTTTTCACCGTGACCACCTCTTTTTTCCCTCTCCCTTCCCTTTTGTGTGGCATTAACTTCCTCTACTTCTCTACCTTCCTTCTTATATGGTATCATTCCCCCCCCTTTTTTCCTCCCTCTTCACGTATGATAAAAATTAAAAATAAATCAACAAACTATTTTGTATATTTTGTATTTTTCTACTTGCTATGAATAGTTGGGCTACGTTAATATATATATATATATTATACTTAGACTACATATGAGAGAAAATCATCTTAGGTGAATGCCCAATTAAGTAAGTTGGT
The DNA here is from genome assembly GCA_033002965.1 of Piper betle. Taxonomy (NCBI): domain Eukaryota; kingdom Viridiplantae; phylum Streptophyta; class Magnoliopsida; order Piperales; family Piperaceae; genus Piper; species Piper betle. The sequence continues at coordinate 124,157 of JAURVB010000149.1, read as the reverse complement.
AATAAAATAATAGTACTTGTTATTTCTTTTGGCATATAATTAATCCAGGTTTGCTATTAATTAACCAATTTAATATTTATCTTATTTATTTTAGGCTATGTAGATAAGAATTAACATTATAAATTAAGACAAAGGGTTTATTTGGGAATAATATTATAATGGATTATATATAATATCTCATATAATGTGCATTTTAAATTAATTGTTGTGGTATTAGTTGCTCCATTATATTATATTATATTATATATATAGTACAACCATTATGTGTGGATCAAACTTTTAAAAGGTTATCAAATAAATAAGAAATTAGTTTTGTATCATGTTAATTTATCAACTTATAATTATTCTTTGTTTTGAGATTGATAAATTAATTGTAATAAATGTATAAATTACTTACAAGCACTTAGGGTAGATTGATAGATATGATTATTTCTGGCCGAATTAACAAGTTATCATGCGACTTACAATTCTAACTATTTTATATAATTGATGAGACATAAATTAGATTATTAATTTATGATTTAGATTATATATAGCTTACCTATTAGTATATTTTAATCATTTGAGGAATTATCATTGGTTTACTTATTTTAGTATTTGTTTGCTATTATATAGGATTCATTATTAATTTACGTTGATAAATATTGACATCCTTACGAGTCCAAGTAGCTGTTGGCATATTTTGATTTTTCCTGATAATGATTAATGATTTGGTGTGACCATATAAATTTAGTTAGTGTCAATTAATTAAATATTAAATTATCATTGTTCACTTATAAGTAATTAACCAAATGATTAACTAATTATTGTGGGATATATTTTATTATTATTATTTTTATGTACCTAGTTAAGTGCCCATATCATATCATTTCATACATTAGACTAAGATATTATACATGTTAAAGAATAAACTATTTGTGACTCATAGATTAGGATTCTTGTTGCTATTATGGTGCATCATCATACTTTTAAGTTCGTATAATTACTTGAAATGTTGTATATTCCTTTTGGTAGCCCTCTTCGGCTTAAGCCAAATTTAACCATCATACGTCAAACGTAACCGGGGTCATAGAATTGATTCAGTCTAACATGGTGACGCACCCTTACAAATTTTCTAAAGATAAAGTACCTGTTCCCATGGGTGACATGACGCATTGGTGCAAGACGGCTCATTATGCACTTGTGATACCGAGGGGTTGAGTCAATGACAAATATCGGTAACTACAGGTTGTCAGCCATGTAGCGTGTATGTCAACATATAGAATTATAATTGGATGGGCGGCCATCCTTCTCGGCATAATTGAAGTTCAGCATAAGCTCATAATAACAAAAAGACTAGATTAATGATATTATAAAATATATTGACTTGTTTCTTGTAATTATATAATTTAATATTTTTATCACTAACACAAAATTATTTCTACAGGTATGAGCATGGATGAATGAGTTTGATTCGGGATGCTTAGCAGTGACTCTCGTTATTATAATATTAATTTTTCTTCCTTTAATTGTATGGGAGTAGGATTTCGGTTCATTTCGTGAGTGTTAGTTGATTTCGAATATTGATTATCATATATTTTATTTCATGGCATGATTTAGAATTAAAATTTTTAATTAATTTTTTATGTATGAATTTAATTGATATTTTAAAAAATTACTTCTTGGATTTATTTACAATGTTGATAAATTAATAAAAAATTAATTTATAATTCACTTAATTTTATATTATAATAATTGACTCCTAAATAGGAACTGATGGGTACTTACAGCCACCCACCGCTACCCTTTTCTTAAATTTGGATGAAAACAACGTAGATATGATTTTGTCAAAAAAAAAAACATGCTTTCCGAAAAATATTGTCAAAGACAAGTTAGAAAAAGAAAGTGAATTAAAAAAATCACAACCCGTTAAAAAAACACAAACTCGTAGTTTTTTTTGTATTGTTTTGATATTTTTATCAATAGAGTCACTGTCTTGGAGCTGTTTTCTACAAAAGAGATTAAAAGATGATAATATAAAAAAGAAAAAGTCGTATTCCAACAGTGACAGTCTCAACTTTCTGTTTCCTATTCCTCCAAGCCCAAATTGATGAATGGCAATCTGTCATGATATTGATTTCTGTCATCATCCACACAGTCAAGCCGCCCACATAGACGAGTATGAACATAAATAAAATTAAGAAATGATTTGCTAAAGCCATATTCTTGTCAATTTGAGGGACTAATTAGATCCCTACCATGTTGATTTGATGTATAAATCAATACAAGACAATCCAAATAAAGGATTTAAGTACATCTTGTGCTAGTGTTACCAATCTGAGATAGGATTTGAAGTTGCTAGCTTGCTAAACCACAGGGAATTTTGTTTATCTTCTTTCTTACAATTTCTTATATATAAGTTTTTTTTTTTGTAGGATACGTGATGCATTTAGTAGGGATTGTCAGCTTCCACATATCCTTTATTTCTTTGAACCATGAACCGCACATTTTTTTTACTCCTCAAAAAAAAGAAGCAAAAAATCAAGATTTGACCTCTTCCCACGTGAGAGGGGCCAGCCTGGCTATGACTACAATTTCTTTCGAGATTTGGAATTTGTGAAAGCAACTCTTTTTGACCCTAGTCTTCCATGTGATGGTCCAAACCTTGTTGCCAAATTCTTCAATCAACTTGTACGATACCGTGGACAAAGAAAAACTAGAAACTATGCTCAACCTTGGGAAAGAAAAATAATAAATTATGGTCAATTTGCACTGGTAGATTTTGCCTTACTCCCTAGTTCTGTTACTGGGAGAAGAGATGTGATTGACATTTCCGGATTGCAAGGCCTGTTACTGGTACAAGAAATGTTGGGTGGAAACGAAGACGGCGGAAATTGTCTTTGCTGGCTTTTAGGAAATGACGTCGGGCCATTTCTATGGACACGGCAAAAACTGAAAGAAAAGAGTTGCTGGTTTGTATTGTCATAATACTAATGAAAATAGTTGTTCTCGAAGATGGTTAGAACCCAAAAGAGTATTTGTACGAGCTTAATAATTTAAAAAGAAGCTTTGGAAAAAAATATTTAAAAAGAAAAGACAGACCCATTTGAACTTTTATTCCCAAGGAAACACATCTTTTTCAAAAACCAGTGAAATATATCTTTTTCCCATTCAAAAAAAAAAAAACACATCCTTTCAAGGAAACATTTCTTTTTCAAAAGGATGGCCTAGTCTCTAGCTCATTTGCCTCTTGCGTGTTGGTGGCTGACTTGAAGTCACCCCTCTGCCGTGGATAAGATCACGAGCCAAGCCAAACCCCCGTACAAACAAAAGAGCCCATCATATGATTAACTAAACAGGAGGTGCGTTCTTGGGCAAAGAGAAGAAAAAGTTCAAAGTTCAGACTTGAGGGGATTTGTAAGACTTTTCTTTTGCTTTGGCATGCTAAGCTTACTTAAACCGACCTTCCTAAGTGGTCTAGAATTGAGCTGCAGCTTAATCCGTTCTCCTTCCAACTAATGGAGATTGACAGTGTTATTAAGCCTTGATCAACATACCATGCATCAAGTCAACAAAATTTGGGAATATTTCATGATTGGATAGAACATAGAACGCCATCCACCATACCACAATTACCCAGTAAAAAAATAAAAAAACTTTATGCATACCACAATTGACAAATCTTCATTAACCCAGAAAAAAATCTTGATCAATGATATATAGAATAATTGGATCATTAACATCGAGGAATGATAGAAGCGATCATTTGCATTGGACATGAGCTATTTTCATGATAAGTGCCACAGTTCCCCGTGCCATATTTCCCAGAATTGCAAGATCCGACACTGATAAGCCATATGTAAAAACAAAACAAGAGGAATCCTTCAATTAAGACGAAGAAGAACTCACAAATACCGATCAAGCTTGATTTAACATAGTAGAATCAGCTCAATACATGACACCAAGAACCTCTCTTTTATTTCCCTAGCATTGAAAGCAGAACATCAACAACAAAGCAAGCATAAGCACCAAGACGAACACGGAGACAGAAGAACAACCAAGAGATCCGACCATCCCACAAAAGAAGAAGAAAAACAGAGGAGCTGATCCGAGCTTTTAACCATCCAAATTCCCCTCGGAAGAGTAGCTGGTCCGCGGCGGGGTGGTGGAGGCCGAGCTCCCTCCCCACCTTCCTTCTCTTTCTCCTTGCCCCCTCCTTTGACAGTAGCTACCACCGTCTTGGCCATGGAAGCAAGGATGCCGCCCAAGATATCACCCCTCTTGGGATTTGGGTTCCCATGTGCTTTCTTCCTTTTGGGTGGGGGTACTCCTTTGGCATGCCTTTGATGGGAGGTGGTGGGGGTGGGGGGATTCACAGAGCTGGGGGATTAAGAAGAGGAGCTAAGAGCTCCTTGCTTAGCTTAGTGAAGAAGGAAGTGGGGGAGTGGTAGCGGAGCTAAGGGGATGAATGTTCTTATTTAGGCGGGAGATTGCGACCCAATGTTGCTTGGTAGGTAAGATTTATGTTTTTATGCCATTTTGTTGTGGTGATTTAAATATTCGAATAAAATGGATAATAAGCAACTTATAATTAGGTTTATATTTGAGAAGATTAAAATTGAAATCTATAATACAATATATTAAAAACAGTTAAAAAAACATAGTGTCAGCTCAATCGGATATTTAGAAAACAAAATGTCTTTGGCCCGTTAACCTACGTAAAAGAATGATTTATCAAACTTTTAAAAAAATAGGACCACGTAAAGTGAGTAGACGATTAAGTTTAACTATTGTTAATACCCTTCTATCATTTTTTACCATGACACTTAAGCAAATTTTTAAAAATACTGAGATTTGACATGAGTCTGAATTGATCCAATAAGCCTATGGTCCAAATAAGTTGTTTATTCTATCAAATATAATTTTTAAAAAATTATAAATGGCCAAAATTTAATTTTATTGATTCAAGATTACAATTTGATTTTGATTTATCCAACTTTAGTTCGATGATGCAAGCTGCCATTTTGTCCAAAATTTATTAATAAAAAATGACCAACAATTACATAATTAGAATTTAAACTCTTTTTAAACTTGAGAATGGGCATAATATGTAGGCCATCACAAATGCTTTATGGATTTTAATTTTTTAAAAAATACAAATGGCCAAAATTTAATTTAATTGATTCAGGATTATAATTTGATTTTGATTTATCCAACTTCAGTTCGATGCTGCGAGCTGCCATTTTGTCAAAAATTTATTAATGAAAAATGACCAAAAATTACATAATCAGATTTTCAACTCTTTTTAAACTTGAAATTAGTATAATATGTAGGCCATCACAAATGCTTTATTGATTTTAATTTATTATTAAAAAATATAAATGGCCAAAATTATATTTTATTGATTCAGGATTACACGTTGATTTTGATTTAGCCAACTTCAGTTCGATGTTGCGAGCTGCCATTTTGTCAAAAATTTATTAATAAAAAATGACCAAAAATTACATAATCAGATTTTCAACTCTTTTTAAACTTGAAATTAGTATAATATGTAGGCCATCACAAATGCTTTATTGATTTTAATTTATTATTAAAAAATATTAATGGCAAAAATTTAATTTTATTGATTCAGGATTACAAGTTGATTTTGATTTAGCCAACTTCAGTTCGATACTGCGAGCTGCCATTTTGTCAAAAATTTATTAATAAAAAATGACCAAAAATTACATAATCAGATTCTCAACTCTTTTTAAATTTGAAAATGGGCATAATATGTAGGCCATGACAAATGCTTTATTGATTTTAATTTATTTTAAAAAAATATAAATGGCCAAAATTTAATTTTATTGATTCAGAATTACAATTTGAGTTCCATTTTGTCCAAAATTTATTAATAAAAAATGACCAAAATTACATAATCAGATTTTCAACTCTTTTAAACTTGAAAAATGGGCATAATATGTAGGCTATAACAAATGTTTCAGAATCTTCATCCTTCATAATTTCCGAGGTGCTGCAATATGGTTTCAGAATTTCTGAAAACCTAAGGATTTGGCTTTCCATAAGATGTAAACTGCTAGGAGCAGTGATGTGCTCTGCAAAGTACAAAGCAAATAAGATAACGACACTTAATGGCGTTATAAATGTTAACAGAAAACTAGATATATGTTCATCATTGCTTACCTGTTTAGATGCTTTCTAGCGCGATTCTAAAGCACCCATTCCAAGACGTTGAACAGGAAAAACACTCTGGAAGGTAAAGTTTGAGAAAGTTAACTGTAAAATACAAACTCAGCCATAGCTCTATTTTTCATGCACTTTAAACAAACCTGATATTGAAGATCATCATTAGCAAAGTACAAAGATAGTTGTTGCTGCTCAATTCTCTTTCCTGGAAGACCTCTGGATCCAAGAATTTCAAATAGAACCTGAAGATTAAAAATCCTACAGTAAACAGAATTTTGATGGCACATAAGAAATTCTTAGAAAGGTTAACAAAAATAAAGGAGCATCCAGAAATTAAATATGCATAAAACATAATTTACTACATCAAATAGGAAACCTGAACATCTCTGCTCCAGGCAATAGGATGACTGACCGCCTTAACTTCATCTGATAGAACATTATAGTTTCGTTCCGCATCCAAACGTAAAAAAAAATTGAAAAATTTTATGTCATTTTATAGAGATTGTATTTCTATTTCATGTGTATTTTTTAACTTACTCTATTTTTAAATCGACCAGACGGACCGCTTAGAGGTATTATATTATTAAGGACTTATTATTATTATTTAATGTTTGTATTTACATTTATTAATTAAAATAAAATAATAACCAAACGAAAAATGCAAGGTTGAATTTTTATTATTTTAAAATTTTAATTTCAAATATACTTAAAGTGAAGATGAGGACCTTAAATAGAGATAATATTTTTTATGTTACTAATTGTAGGAAAATTAGGTATAATTACTAAAAATGATAAATATTAAAAATTATGTTAATAGCTTCGCTTAAATCCGAGGTATGATCACCCAGGCTCAATGGCACCCTAACGTGGTTGTCGCGGCAAGGTTGGTTAGTTTTTTTTAAATTTTTGATCGAATTATTTCTTGCTTTTATTTGGATCAGTTTACTTTTTTATCCCAAACCAAAGTTAACCCAAAGCCAGAGATAGGGGAGATGGCGAGCTGGAGAAGAGGGGGAAGGAGAGGAAGACGGTGACCGCCCGGAAAGTAGATAGATGGGCTGCTACCGCTAAAAAAATATTTATTATTGAATACCTCTTTATAAAAAGCTCTTCATAGGTACCTGATCATTTTGAAATCTTAAGGTAAGTCAGAGTCGAGTTTGTGGAATCATATTTGATTTGGCTTATCGATTAATTCAAATTTAATAATAATTGACTTTATTTGAATTTATATTCAATATGGGGAACTCAAACTATATCAATTTGGTAACTTTATCTATTAGATAATAAAACTTGTATAAATATTCGGAGTCAGTTCTATATAATCTATAATGACCACGCCCAAGTAAAACCTAATAGACCAGGACATATTTACAACTTCGGTTGAGTACTTCGTAACCTGTTACACTTAAGTTGGATCAAAATTATTTTACTTAATAGCTTGACTATCCGGGTTCATGTGGGTTGGGTGAATAAAAATCGACTTGACCCGGCTACCACCTACAGGATCTGTCTGGTATTTGGAAGATCGGGCCGCCCTCAACAAGTGAATTCAACTCCCTTATTGGATGCAGATTGGGCAGTTCTGGTGCCTCTGATGTTTCTCTTTTAATGGGTCAATTAAACCAACTCAAATTGATTTCTTATTAATCCCAAACCAAAATGAAATTGGTGGCAGTCAAGCCATTAAATAAAAAATATTATTATTTATAAATAAAGTATAAACTACTACTAGATTATCTACAAAGCATTTTATCATTTAATTGTAAATTTTTCGTATTCGATGTTAAATGTTTTTAAAAAATATCAATATTAAGTCAAATCAACCATGTGTACACCAAATAATTTAAATTTTATTTAACTTTGATGTGAACAAAAAATCAATCTTTTATGGATGCGATCATCTAGGCAAATTGGTCAATTTTAGCTTGTTTTTGAGTCGGCCAACTTAGCTCCAGTTTCTTCTAAATAGTTCGTTTACTTTTCCAACAGTGTAGTCTTAAGTCGCATCATGATTAATTGATTATGATAAAGGTAGACCATTCTTTTGAAACCCTAAAAATAATTAGATTATTTTATTTAAAATTTGATAAATCTTGTAATTAGTCTTAAATATTATTTAATTAAATTTTTATCTTCTAAATCTTGTTTAGTTAATTTTTATTAAAAAATAATAAAAATAATAAAAATAAAAAAATAAAAAAAAATTAATTATTTTTTATCAATCAAGTGGGTGCATTTGATGGTTAGGGTCTAACCAATTTGGCTAATCATTTTTGTTATCAGGTAGTGGTGTTTTTGTTGAGATTTGGTAGGCCAGGCCTTGTGAGTAGATAAAGATTGTTGGGCGTTAGAGGATGTGTGGGAGATTTTAGGGGAATTACACACCACACATGTTAAAACCCTTGGCGAGTCTTTACATTTTTCATTGTGACTACCTCTTCTTCTCCTCTACCTTTTTTGTGGCGTCAACCTCCACTACTTCTCTACCTTCCTCTTGCTTAGTATCCTTTCTTTTCCTTTTTTTTCTCCCCCTTCATGTATGATAAAAATTAAAAATAAATCAACAAACTAGTTTATATTGTGTGTGTGTTTTTGCATGCATGAATAATTGGGCTAGGTTAATATGTATATTATACTTAGGGCTGCTAATTGAGCTAGCTAGATTGTGAGCATTTGGCATTTGGCATTCGGCTCGGTTCGACTCAACTCGAAACTCAACATTTAAATGATTGAGCTCAAACTCGATTCGAACTCAAATCCTTCGAGACGAGTTTGAGCAAAGTAGTATTCGATTCGACTCGACTCGGTTATAATTCGAACTCGACTCGATAAAATAATAAAATAATATAGTTTATATATATATACTAATGAGTTTAATTGTTACTAGTTATATTTATTTATATACAATATAATAACAAAGTAGTGAGATAGCCTAGATGATAGGTATTCAAGTTGAAGTCTTGGAGGTCTGTGGGTTCAATCCACGCTAACTTTATTTTTTTAAAGCAAGTTACTTTCCACTTTACGATCGAGCCGATTTTTGAGTCTCGAGTCGAGCTCAAATAATATAAAAATATTCGAGTCGAGTTCAAGTTTCTAGCTCATCAAAATTAAACCGTTAAGTGTATTCGAGCTCGAGTCAAGCTCAAACAATATAAAAATATTTGAGTTGAGTTAGAGTATGCATGTTAAAAACTTGTTCGATCTCGAGTTGAGTTTGAACGAACTTCGAACTATTTGAGCCGAGCTCATCTCACTTGCTTGTTTAGGAGCCCTAATTATACTTAGATTTCATATAAGAGAAAATCATGTTAGGTGCATTCCCAATTAAATAAGTTGATAATGAAATTATATTATTTGTTAGTTGTTTTGGCATATAACTGATCAAGGTTTGCTATTAATTAATCAGTTAATATTTCTTTTCTTAATTTTAGGCTATGTAGATAAGTATTAACATTATAAATTAAGACAAAAAATTTATTTGACAATAATATTATAATGGACTATATATATAATGTCTCATATAGTGTACCATTTAAATTAATTGTTATGATATTAGTTGTTCTATTATATTATATTATATAATGTCTTCCTTTGGGCCGATTTATTATCCACATGAGAAACTTGATAATTATCCCATATTTAAAATGAGTCTCAACACAGTAATCAAATATAGATAAAAAATCTTGTCAAGTAATAAACCTTCCTTTGGGCCGATTTATTATCCACATGAAAATCTGATAATCATCTCATATTTATTACAAAAATGAGTGTCAGTGTAACAAAATATGAATAATAAATCCTGTCAAACAATAAACCTTCCTTTGGACTGATTTATCATTCACATGGATGCCTAATAATTATCTATTATTTATTAAAAATGAATCTTAGTACAATAATCAAATATGAACAATAAATCCTGTCAAATAATAAACTTCCTTTGGGCCAATATATTATTCACATGGACACTTAACAATCATCCTATATTTATTGCCACAAATGAATATATAATTCTGTTACATGTTAACCTTCTTTTGGGCCGATTATTATCCACATAAATTCAATACTCATAGCCATTTTAATATTTAAAAATTAATTTTCACAAAAGAGGTTACTGTGACAACATATTGTAGTCTTTAATAAATTATAAAATATTAATTATGGCTGAACAAAAAAAGGTTATAAAAGTAATTTTATGTTGGAGTTTCCGAAATTATAACTTTTTATAATTGTATTTTCCCATACTTTCTTTAATCCTAAATCTTTAGATCTGAATTGGATATAGAACTGAATAGTTCCAATCCATAATTTAAATATAAATTAAAACCTAATACTCAATGATTTAATATGAAAGTGGTTCTAATGCCGCTTGTTGGACTTTATTAGATTTCATATCAAATCATCAAATAAATACACTAAATAGCGGAAGCGTACCTGAAGCCATAAGAGAAAAGTCTTGACCACCTTAGATTTTGGTCTTCTGAATCTAAGAAAAGTTATCCAAAACCTAAAATCGGGACAATGAGATATCAGAACGAAAACTGTTTATTGATTCAAGGACCATAACCTCCTTATTTATTGCTGTAGTTTCATAAATTCATTTCCACCCATCACGAAAAGAGAAATATGAAAAGATATTACACATTGAATTCCACACCTTAATTTATGGCCCATAACCTTCTCACTTTAGTAGATCAATTTAATTTAGGCCAACCTTATATAATAACATATGACACAATTCATAATTCACGTATATATTTATGTCCAACATCTAACACCAAGGGGTCAATGAATTGACTTAGTCCGACATAGGGCTACATCCTTATAATTTTTCCAAAGTACCAGTTCTCATGTTGAAAGGGGTGACATAGTGCAATGGTGCAAGGCGACTCATTATGTAACACCCCAAATACGGTTCACACTCGTGAACCAAATTGGCATGTCACGGTCCCCGGTTAAGTCAATTAACCCGAACCCAACACATTTGGATTTAAATTCAACGTCTTAAGATAAAGATACAACTCGCCATGCATGGATGAAATCACAAAACCCTAACATTGGATGACATGCAAACTAATTTACACACCAACAACAATTGCGATAAATCAATAAAAATTTTGAAAATAAAATAGTCAGAGTTTCCCCTAAAAGTGCCATTATGGGCCATCTGTCAAAATAATATATACAAACATATATGCATATATCAAAAATTTCTATTCACACAGAATTCTAATCTATATTGTATCAATCATTCAAAAACTTGGGTCTCGTCGTCATGTGTTAGCACTTAATCACAACATATCATCATGTCTTAGCATTTAATCACATCATTCCAAACTGATTGCTTTGTTGATCCCTCTCGGCATTTTTTTCATTTCATTTTCCTGGTTCATCGGGACTACAAGTATATTCTAAGCCATCTTTTTTCCTCCATAATTCTCTAAACCTTAAGCACGAAGGCCGAGTACTCTCAGATAGTCGCCTTTAATACCCTTTGAACTACAATTCCGGACGTGTTGTATTTAACAGTACTCATAAACTTTCACGTTCTACAGGTGTGAGGAACTCAAATACGGAGTCATCAGAATCCCTTGGAAATGGAACAGTCCATTCACTAATCTAGAGCCCGCTTCAACTGTCACGCGCATCCATTCATGATACGTGCAAGTCAATTTCACCATCTTTCGTCTCACTGAAAATTCGATAAAATTATATATATAGACTTGAGAATGGATTCATATAATAGGCCTGAAAGGATTCATATAATATGAATTTAATTGATATTTTTAAAAAAATTACTTCATGGGCTTATTTACAATCTTGATAAATTAATAAAAATTTAATTTACGAGTCAATTAATTTTATATTATATTACTTTACTCGTAATTCGGAAGGGCCCCTTATCCTAAAGTTGTCTAAATTCTAGAAAGTTTCTTAAATTTGGACAAAGAAACGTAGATATAATATTGTCAAAATAAAAAATAATAATTAACATGCTTTCAGAAAAAAAGATTGTCAAAGAGAATTTAGAAAAAAAAGTGAATTAAAAAAATCACAACCAGTTAAAAAACACAAACTCATAGTTTTTTTGTATTGTTTTAATATTTTTATCAATAGAGTCACTGTCTTGGAGCTGTTTTCTACAAAAGAGATAAAAAGATGATAATATAAAAAAGAAAAAGTCACGTTCCAATAGTGACAGTCACAACTTTCTGTTTCCTATTCTTCCAATCCCAAATTGATGAATGAAATTGTTGCTTAATCTAGTCTTCCATGTGATGGCCCAAACCTTGTCGTTGCCCAGGCCGAAAAACAAGAAACTACGCTCAGCCTTGGGAAAGAAAAACAATAAATAATGGTGAAACTGGGAGAAGAGATATGATTTGGCATTTAGGGATTGCAAGGGCCTGTTACTGGTACAAGAAAAGTTGGTTGGAAACGAAGACACGGCGGAAATGGTCTTGGCTGGCTTTTAGGAAATGACATCGGGCCATTTCTATGGACACGGCAAAAACTGGAAGAAAAGAGTTGCTGGTTTCTATTGTCATAATACCAATGAAAATAGTTGTTCTCAAAGATGGTTAGAACCCAAAAGAGCATTTGTACGAGTTTAATAATTTAAAAAGAAGCTTTGGAAAAAAATATTTAAAAAGAAAAGACAGACCCATTTGAACTTTTATTCCTCAGGAAACACATCTTTTTCAAGAACCAGTGAAATATATCTTTTTCCCTTTCAAAAGAAAAAACATATCTTTTCAAGGAAACATATATTTTTCAAAGGATGGCCTCATAAAAAATAATCTCTAGCTCATTTGCCTCTTGCGTGTTGGTGGCTGACTTGAAGTCACCCCTCTGCCGTGGATAAGATCACGAGTCAAACCAAACCCCCGTACAAACAAAAGAGCCCATCATATGATTGACTAAAAAAGTGCGTTCTTGGGCAAAGAGAAGAAAAAGTTCAAAGTTTAGACTTGAAGGGATTTGTAAGACTTCTATTTTGCTCTGGCATGCTAAGCTTCCTTAAACCGACCTTCCTAAGTGGTCTAGAATTGAGGTCCAGCTTAGTCCCTTCTCCTTCCAACTAATGGAGATTGACAGTGTTATTAATCCTTGATCAACATACCATGCATCAAGTCAACAAAATTTGGGGCCATTCCTTTTCTTGAATATTTCATGATTGGATAGAAAATAGAACGCCATCCACACATACCGCAATTACCCAGTAAAAAAATGAAAAAAACTTTATACATACGACAATTGACAAATCTTCATCAACCCAGTAAAATTTTTTGATCAATGATCTATAGAATAATTGGATCATAACATCGAGAAATGATAGAAGCGATCATTTGCATTGGACATGAGCTATTTTCATGATGAGTTCCACAGTTCCCCGTGCCACATTTCCCAGAATTGCAAGATCCGACACTGATAAGCCATATGTAAAAACAAAACAAGAGGAATCCTTCAATTAAGACGAAAAAGAACTCACAAATACTGATTCTATTATGTTAAATCAAGCTAGATTTAACATAGTAGAATCAGCTCAATACATGACACCAGGAACCTCTCTTTTGATTTCCCTAACATTGAAAGCAGAACATCAACAACAAAGTAAGCATAAGCACCAAGACGAACACGGAAACAGAAGAAACACCAAGTGATCCGACCATCCCACACAAGAAAAGAAGAAACAGAGGAGCTGATCCGAACTTTTAACCATCCAAATTCCCCTCGGAAGAGTAGCTGCTCCGCGGCGGGGTGGTGGAGGCCGAGCTCCCTCCCCACCTTCCTTCTCTTTCTTCTTGCCCCCTCCTTTGATAGTAGCTACCACCGTCTTGGCGATGGAAGCAAAGATTGCGCGCCTGATCCAACCCCTCTCGGGATATGGGTTCCCAAGTGCTCTCCTTGGGGGTGGGAGGCACTCCTTTGACATGCCTTTGATGGGAGGTGGTGGGGGTGGTATGGGATTCACAGAGCTGGTGGATTTACAAGAAGAGGACCTGAGAGCTCTTCAGTTAAGAAGGGAGTGGGAGTGGGAGCGAAGGGGAAGAGTGTTCCATTTGTTTACGCGGGATGTTTGGGCCCCCAGATCCATGTTGCTTGTTGGGTAAGATTTAGGCTTTTATGTAATTTTGCTGTTGTGATTTGACTCAAATCCCTTTTTGGAGATAAATAAAATAAAATGGATAATAAGCAGCTTAGAATTGGGTTTAGATTTTAGAGGATTAAAATTAAAATCTATAATATAATATATTAAAAACAGGGGGAAAAAATGGTGTCAGCTCAATCCGATACTTAGAAAAGAAAGGTGTCAGTAAAAATAGATTTAGCCCGTTAATCTATATAAAAGATAATTTTATCAATTTTTTAAAAAAATAGAACCATGTAAACTTAGTAGACTACATAAAAGATAATTTCTCACCTGAAAGCTCTGGTTCTAGTTAGAATAGAGAACCAGAGAGGTCCGGCCTGAAACAAAAACACGAAACACCCCTACCAAAGGGTAAACAAATAATGATAATAATACAGAAACAAAAACATTTTGCATTTTCGCGTGAAGTCCCTCTCCAATATATAGCCGCACTAGATATTTACTCACCAAACAGCATGAACACACGTTGTAATTAAATATGGATAGACGACAGTGTTTGCGATAGACTCATGTTGTTAATATTGCCACAAGTCAACAATGAAGGCTTTAAAATGTACTCAATTCATCACAGAATTATGCTAAGGCAGAAATTCAACATAGAAGAACTTCAGGATGTATGATCAGCGAGGTCAAGATGGAATTGTACACGAGCAATAGAGGTTAAGTACTACATTTCCGGAAATGAGTATCCTTCTCCACAAAGAAAGTAATCTTTTTAATTCAATCAACTACAAAGCAATGGAGACAGACCTGTTGTGCGCCATGTATATCAATAGAAGATTATCACCAACCATATAAAATGTTGTAAATGGCCGAGTTTCAGAATCTTCATTCTTCATAATTAAGAAGCCGAGGTGCTGCAGTATGGTTTCGGCATCTCTGAAAACCAATGGATTTGGATTTCCACAAGATGTAAACTGCAAGGAGCAGTGATGTGCTCTGCAAAGTACAAAGCAAATAAGATAATGACACTTAATGGCATTATAAATGTTAACAGAAACTAGATATATGGTCGTCATTGCTTACCTGTTATAGATGCTTTCTAGCACGATTCTAAAAGCACCCATTCCAAGACGTTCAACAGGGAAAACACTCTGGAAGGTCAAGTTTGAGAAAGTTAACCATAAAATGCAAATTCAGTCATAGCTCTACTTTTTCATGCACTTTAAACAAACCTGATATTGAAGATCATCATTAGCAAAGTACAAAGATAGTTGTTGCTGCTCAATTCTCTTTCCTGGAAGACCTCCGGATCCAAGAGTTTCACATAGAACCTGAAGATTAAAAAATCCTACAATAAACAAAATTTTGATAGCACATAAGAAATTCTTAGAAAGGTTCACAAAAAGAAAGGAGCATCCACAAATTAAATATGCATAAAACATAATTTACAACATCAAATAGGAAACCTGAACATCTCTGCTCCAGTCAATAGGATTGCTGACAATAAAAACCACCTTAACTTCATCTGATAGAACATTGTAGTTTCGTTCCACACCTTTGGGTATTACAGTTCACTTTGGCCTTCCAATTCTTGAATTCAGATAGAGGATCTATGCCATCAAAGTATGATGAATAGTCATCCATAGATATGACTTTCCAGCAAGGAGTAATCACCACAAATCAAAAACAAGCATTTTCACATTTCCAAATATGCTAAAACATTTCAAGTTAAAACTATGCAATACAATTACATATCTGCATCTGTTCATCATAGGCAACTGACATGTATATGCAATAATCAACTGAATCTTACTTGAATCCATATTCAGACATTACCAGAGTCGGTTCTCCCTTGCCAACAGCAACGATAAGTTCCCTTTCATATCTTTCATGGAAAAGAAAAAGAATAGTTGAATGATGGAGTGGAGTGAGCAAAGAAAAACCATGTATCAAACAAGTAAAGCAACAGATATACACATGCCTCGGAAGCAGTTCCTTGAAAGGAGAATGGCCCTGCACAACCTGTATGTGAATTCGAATGGTGCAAGATACATACAATAAATCTTGTGTTAGAACAGAAATTATTTGTCCTAATGGATAAAATATCTAAATGGGATGGACTATAAACTGATCATCCAAAAAAATCTCCCAAATGGAAGCTATATAACTGAATATAGAGGACTATACAACACACATTTTGCATATAAAAATGAACGCACCAAGACAGGGCAGCTGTTGGGGAGAAATGGGAACACCTAAGATCTTGCTTAGTTCGTGAGCTCCTTTAGATTCAGGAATACCACCACCTAGAAGGAACAGATGCTATAAAAATAATTCCTCACATTTGAAAAAACACATGGAATTTGAAACTCATGCTTTGGTCCAGGACATGGGATTGAAAATTTGGAGTATATGTATATGAAAACAAATAAACACGCATGTATGCCAAGAAAGCTAATTCTTCTAGTAATCAGACATACAAACAAGTATTTACATGACAAAAAGAGATTACTGAATGTGTATCACAAAACTCACCATTAGTCAAGAACAGAAATGGAACTTACAGGCAACCTGCAACAAGAAAAGTTTCAATTGAGATCTGGGTTTCAAAAAAAAGAAGGCCTATAAATTGAGAAGAATATTTGACTTTCTGAAAAATCCTATAAGATACAGGCCAAGTAGTCTGGAGATCAACTTGAGGAGCAACCTCTTTTAAGGTGCAATACCCAATCCAAATAGACTATTACATCGAGTATTTTACAATTTCAGCCCTCGCTTTGTTAAAAGCATGTGAGAAATCTAGTTCAAATTGGATTATACTCTGAAAAAACTGTCAACTCGAAGAAGAACGACGCACTTTCGTTGATTCAGATTTTCATTGCAAGAAGAAATATATGAACTTAAAACACATAGGATTCCAAATAGGATTAATGAAATAACAAAATTCCAAAAGATCACACACCTGCACGAGTAAACAACCAGCTCCCAAAATTATACAACTAAATAGTGGCTCATTTCCATACAAAATCAACTTTTTACAATACAAGAAACCAAGGAATGGCAGACCACGATCATCACTATCCTAATTCTATGAAACTACAGTTCACCCGCACAATCGCAGCAAGAGAGACAGTCCCAAATCACCTTAAACACGATTCTAACGTATCACGAGATATCAAAACAAACATACCAGACTCCGTATACAGTCTCCTGAGAGCGGACACCGAATCCCCGCCGGGCGTCCGGCCGCGGGGATGACTCCATCGACGTAGAAGGCGATCCCTGACGACGAAGGGCTGGGGAAGGGAAGAACGAGGAGGGAGCAACAATGGCGAGAAGCATAGAAGCAAAAGCGAGTACCTTTTTGGCGGGGAATGACCGGAGCGCAAGAAATGGCGGGAGAGATGAAGCGCCGACCTCGACCTGGTTTGAGAAGTCCTAAGAAGGAAGGAGAAGAGGGACCTCATGGTGGCGGCTCGTCTCCCTTCCTCGCCGACCTCGCTCGCCTTCTCCGAGTAGCAGCCGATGCCATGGCGGAGCAACGGAGCTAGTCTGGAAACGTATCGGCAAGGGCGTTTTCGTCATTCAGTTATTACTTCGGTGAAGTTAAGTTAGATCTATGCCACGTTTAGCTCAAACCTAATTTATAATTAAAATTCTTTAATAACCGAGTTGAAAGAAACTCTACACATTAAGTTCTACTCTTAGTGCCACGAGCAACATTATTATAAGGTATAAAAGATTCTAACTAATAACATATATAAGTCATAAACGTATAACAAAAATAGGCTTTCTTAGGATAAATGCTTTGTTGTGGTTGAGTTATGAACACTTACTCTTCACGAATGTTTATTTTACATCCAAGCAAATTGAACTAATTATCTTAGCTTGAAAATAACCAAAAGCCAACGCAAATTGAACTAAACAAAACACATTTTACATCCAAGCAAGTTTGGGTCTCATTCAATTATACTTGCTTAATTATATACAAAAAATTGCATCCAAAACAGAACATCCCAAATGAGCTTTTACATAGACAGTAAGCTTTTGAGCGGAACCAAAGTAGAATCTCAAACTTGCTTCATTTAATGGAAGCGCTTATTTCGTAGTTAACTGGAAAGCCAAGTCAAAGCTTTACTCAAGCTTTTAATCCTCCTAATTAGTGGGTCGGGAAAGAAGCCCATATAACTCGCACCCCGGCCCAACAACAAGAAATGTGCATATAAGATCCCTCTCTCCGAAACCCTACCACCTTCGCATCGCGCCCACTCCCAAACCCGTGCCATGGCCGCCGCCAACGTCGCCGCCGTCCGGCCGCTGGTGACCGTCCAACCCCTCGACGGCGACATGGCCACCGACGGCGCCAACGCCGTCGCGCTCCCCGACGTGATGAGGTCGTCCATCCGGCCCGACGTGGTCCGCTTCGTCCACGCCAACATCTCCAAGAACCGCCGGCAGCCCTACGCCGTGTCCAAGCGCGCCGGCCACCAGACCTCGGCTGAGTCCTGGGGGACCGGCCGCGCAGTCTCCAGAATCCCCCGAGTGCCCGGCGGCGGCACCCACCGCGCCGGCCAGGGCGCCTTCGGCAACATGTGCCGCGGGGGCCGCATGTTCGCTCCCACCAAGACCTGGCGCCGCTGGCACCGCCGCGTCAACCTCAATCAGCGCCGCTTCGCCATCACCTCCGCCATCGCCGCCTCCGCCGTCCCCTCCCTCGTCCTCGCCCGCGGCCACCGCGTCGAGTCCGTCCCTGAGCTCCCCCTCGTCGTCTCTGACTCTGCCGAGTCCGTCGAGAAGACCTCCGCCGCGATCGCCGTGCTCAAGCAGCTCGGCGCCTTCCCCGACGCCGAGAAGGCCAAGGACTCGCTCTCCATCCGTCCGGGGAAGGGGAAGATGCGGAACCGGCGTTATATCTCCCGCAAGGGCCCGCTGATTGTGTTCGGCAACGAGGGCTCGAAGATCGCCTCCGCTTTTCGGAACATCCCCGGCGTCGACGTCGCCTACGTCGAGCGCCTCAACCTGTTGAAGCTCGCCCCCGGCGGGCACCTCGGCAGGTTCATCATATGGACCAAGTCGGCGTTTGAGAAGCTCGACTCGATCTACGGGTCGTTCGACACCCCCTCAGTGAAGAAGAAGGGGTACGTCCTACCCAAGTCGAAGATGTCGAACGCCGATTTGGCCAGGATCATCAATTCCGATGAGATCCAGTCGGTGGTGAAGCCGATCAAGAAGGAAGTGAAGAGGAAGGTACTCAAGAAGAATCCGTTGAAGAATCTGAATGTGCTGCTCAAGCTCAATCCGCATGCCAAGACTGCTCGGAGGATGTCGCTGTTGGCGGAGGCGCAGCGTGTGAAGGCGAAGAAGGAGAAGCTTGACAAGAAAAGGAAGCCACTTTCTAAGGTATTATTGGATTACTCGTGCTTTTTGATCTATAGAAGCCTTTATCTTTTATTCCCATTTTGTCTGGGATCGTGTTTATGTGTTTGGTGCTATTATATCCTTTGTTCGGACTTTTTGTCTTGTATGGTAGTGGCAGTCTTAGAATGGAGTCTGAGAAAATGCAATGCTTTAAACAGAGGTTGACTTCATCATATTCATTTTTGTAGTCTCTATGTATGATCGTTGATTGACATTGTTTTAACTAGTAATCGACCGAGATGTGTTGCATTTTGATGTTCTTTTTGTTGAAGAATTGCCACAAATTAGTTTGTTGGTGTCACCTAGGAGCTCCACGCTTTTTGTTCTCCAATTTAGTTCCTTGATCAGAATTTCGGGTTTTTTGTATGTCAGATAGGTTTTTGTCAGCTAACTTTTTGCAAACGTCTTGAAAAATGTTATTTGTATCATGGCTGTTGACTTGTACATTAATCTTCCATCTGTACAAATATCCTTAGACTGTAAGATGTGCACTTCTATAATCCTTTTTCAATGCCTTTGACAAAGAAACTTTTTTGTTCCTTTATACATGTTCAAAGTAACACATGTGAAAGTGTTTTCTTTACATGTGGTAACACACTCTTGTAGATGAACAAAATGGTATATTATTTTGTATTTGCTTTTCGTAAATAAAGATTGAAATCCTTTGTTTTTCAACAAGTTCTACTTGCCGTTGCTCCTTGCATGGGGTATGGAGTATTATGCAATCATCGATATGGTAGGGTGCTACCATGTTTTCAACCAGTGTCGAGGAGAGATTTTTCCTTCCGTGTATGTAGTTTTTTTGTTAATATGAATGAAATCTGATCGCATGAGCATCCAGGTTATTGATGTCCTGCTCGTGATGTCGGTGCTGTAGTATTTCAACAATCTCTGGGATAAATATCCTGATTGTCAGCATCATGTTTTGTGTGTTTGAAGCTGTTAATGCTGCTAAAAATTGTTTTATTGTGCAGGAGGAGGCTTCCCAAATCAAAGCAGCTGGGAAATCATGGTACCAAACCATGATTTCAGATAGTGACTACACTGAATTTGAGAACTTCACTAAATGGCTTGGTGTAACTCAGTGATCATCCTTGTTTCAAGCACCATATGGAGTTAAGCTTAGTCAAAGTTGCGAAGTTCATTTTCTATTTTTTGCCTGCGCAGATAGGTTGAGTTATGCTATTGTTTGTGTTATGTTCAAAACTTTAAATCAATGGTTTGGTATTGCTACTCTTAATCCTTACAGATTTTGTTCCTTCTAATTCTTATGAAGATTTTTCAAGTTTTGGATCTTTCTTACTGATGTTATAGCTTTTTGGCTTTCTGTGTTCTGTTGTTTTACTAATGCTTTGTTAGAAACGATGGGAAGTAGCTCTTTAAGTTAAGTTAGCGTGAGAATTACTTGCGAGGCTTGCCTCCAGGAGAATATTGTGGAATATTGTGTTTTTTGCGCTTGTCGGGGACGTCAGATACCAGAGTTCTTCTCAACACGGGAATATTTGTTAGGGTTATCTGATTAATGGCCTTGGTCTATGATATTCCTTTTTAGCTGTCTCATCTGCCTATTGAAGTTAGGAAAGAAGAGGTCTCGAAGGCCATATTTTCAGACGTCAATAGAGTACCTGTCTATTTGCAAATTTTTGCTACAACTTGCTTGCAAGGTTGGACTAGTCAGATGATCGTCCATCATGTGTTCTCAAGTAATACAAGCTATTGACTCATGAATGCCTTCTCTCGAGAGGAAGGTCATATGAATACTTGGAAGTGTATTTATCTGTTACCTGTGGATAACATTAACTCCAGCATCTCGTTAGAATTAGTATTTTACAAGTCTAGTATTGGACAAGTAATTTTTGAGTAGGAAATAAAAGCGGAATCCTTCAGTCTTTCATTAAGTTACGGGCTTGGAAATTTGGATGAGTTAGCTTTTGGATCAGACGTGCAAAGTATTCCGGGCGGGATTTGCATAATATAATAGATCTACATCCACAAATAGCTTTTTCTATTCACGTCCTCGTATGGTTATTTTGCCTCTTAGAAGCTTTTACAAACTCCCTCACCTATTTGAACTTGCTTCTTATAGGCTTTTACAAGTGGGGTTATTGGCTTGGAAAAAAATACTGTTATGCTACCTTGTCTGCAAGTCGATGATTTATTTAGTCATTTCTTGGACGTCTGTAAATGCTATAATGCACTAAGCCACTAACTAGAGCATATAGGACGGACAATGTCACTATTTGAAGAGGTGAAAGCACTCGATTCAAACAAACTCTTTCCACTTTTCGACATACTTATCTGCTAGAACTAGAACTAGAATCGTCCACATTCAATACCACAGAGCTCTGTAGAAGTACTTCACGACATTTCTAAAGCGCTTACTGTTTTATAAATAATAATAATAAGAATGAAAAATTATAATTTGCTACGTGGGTATGTTGTTCTTATTGAAAAATCTGGTTCAATTGTAATTAAATTTTTCGTTACAAATACATGCTTCCTAAAGGAAGCCTGGGGTTCAACTCCGGTAACGACTCTAACTAGTCACAAATTGAGTTAATCTACTTGCCTTTGAAAATAAAAAGTAATAAAAAATACTTACCACTAAAAAAATCAAGCATTGATCCAATTTAACCAAGAGTAATAATAAACAAGAAATCCAACTCAACCAAGAGTACAATCTAATCTTATTGAATAAGATTTTCCAAACTTTTAACTGCATAAGGTTTTGAATTGAATCAAATTTCAACAAAAATTTTTTTCCATACATTTTAAAAAAATATGATAGTCATTATAAAAGTTAAAAACTTCGTACCATGGATAATAATAATGAAGTTATATAATGAAAACAACTTTAAATTAGTGAGTGTAGGAGCAGATATCGATACGGAAGTGCATCACCCTCCGTGACCTTCTCCACCTTCCATCTCCTTTTACCGTTTTTTATTTGACATCTTTTTGCAAGGAAATGTCATGTTTCTGGATAATATTTGCTCTCGAGTTGTGTTCGGTTGAATGCGATTGAGGGTGGTTGTTGTTGTGGGGTTGTGAAAACGAAATGTGTAATTTTGAGATAATATTGCGTATGTGCAGTTGATTGATAACAAAATTATGTTGAAAAAGAATTTAGTTTCTTTCTTTGTTTGCAGGACTTATTTAGTATTTATAAAATGGTTAGCCGAAGATGGTATGTGTAGTGGAAGTGGAGGTCACATGTATATTTTTTTGGTCGATCTCGCACCTTATAATGTGACTCTTATTGAATACGCTCTTTCAATCTTTTAGGAAGGACAATAGCTTTTTGTTCATGTATTTATTTTTCTAAGAAAAGAAATAAGAAATCTTACAATGGTGTTTGTTATTGGGTATTCACCTACAATCATTTTTTAAGGGCATTTTTGTATTCGTATAACTATATCCGCATGTTGTTTAACTTATCAAGTTCCTCATTTCACTTGGTATTATAGTTTCCGTTTTTCAATGCTTGACGCTATAAAATAGATGCTCTTTTATATACACATTAAGCTTTTGAGCGGAACCAAACTAGAATCTCAAACTTGCTTCGTTTAATGGAAGCGGTCGTTTTGTAGTAACCGCCGGCAGCCCTATGCCATGTCCAAGCGCGCCGGCCACCAGACCTCGGCTGAGTCCTGGGGGACTGGCCACGCAGTCTCCCGAATCCCCGGAGTCCACTGCCGAATGAAAATTTATGCAGATCTTCTTTAGAGAATCAAATAAAAATGACAATCTAGTTTAATGTCTGAATTTAAGAGATATTATTATATTCAAATGAAGGCAAATATAAAATGAAGTAAAATTTTTTTCAAGAACAGGTATTACACTAGTATTACATATTATAAAAGCTCTATCTTGTCCATCCATGCATGCATGCAAAATTGTAAACAGAAAAAAAGTATATCATAATATATATATATCAAATTAAAAAACAATCAGTACTTAATTAGTTGATCACGGTGCGGGCGCCGACAGAGGAAGGACCGTCATAGTTTTAAAGGAAGGTGTTCCACTCACCATTGATCACCACTCCCGGGTAGCACTCTCTGTACCTGCATTTCATATTATATTCATGTCTAGCTGGGTCTATTCACATTTCACTTTTATCATTCAACTTGCAAACTTCTATTTGTTTCAAATCATAATACCACTATTCATTTTTATTTATCACAATCTTCATCATAAGTATTTCATTGTTCATAATAATATAATATAATTAAAACAATCAAACAAATATTCGGTCAGCGTGCGTGTGCATGCAAGAGATGTCATTACTCCTATATATATATTATAAAAATATATTAGTAACGAGTGTGGTATTATAACTAATATTAAACTGGCTGAGAGTAAACTCTCATATAAAAGAAAAATATTCGTATATTTCTCGTGAACTCTTTTAAGGGCACTTACTGAGGAGCCAGTTGGGCTGCAGACCTGATAGCATCCTGAGTTGACTGTTTTGCTATTGTTGATTTTCTCTTTTCATTTTTGGTCCCTTCGGACTACTTGTAACACCCTGTTTCAATTCCCTCGTGAACCGGCCCGAAAATATCACCGGCGACCAAATCATTCACTAATCTACTTGATTCGGTTAAGTTGACCAGGATATCCCCTTAACGTCTTAAGATGGATGGAATTATTGGGTTCTAATGCAGTTCTATATGTATGCCATGACGTACAAGCAAAAATAGAACAAAAGCAAATAAATGAGAAATCCAAAGAAAAATATCTATTTTTATAGAAAAACAGACAAAGATTCCCTTGAAAGTGCAATAAGGCGAACCTATTCACAACAAGGATATGTATATTTTATCAAAATAATGACAACCTATCATGGCGTTCAATCATTATCGCATTCGTCTTTATCTGAGCCGGGTTTGAATTCCAAGACTCCCAATTTATTCACATTCATCTACTCATTCACAGACAGTTTATCACAATATGATTATCATCATTCACATAGTATCAACACACCATCATTACACATTACACACAGCAATTACATGTGTGCACAGCTCCGTGGTGCTCCTCTGCAGTCCTGACAGTTTTTATTCCTCACAATTCTCACCTACGTATATATTAAAACCATCAGTAACAAGTGTTACTAGTCCAAAAAATTACTAATATCAAACCGGCACAGGAGAGCTGACTCTCCTGTTGAAAAAAAATATCATATACTTCCTCAAAAACTCTCATAAGGGCACTAATGGGAGCCGTCGCCCTCGGGTCGACAACGTCCTCTTTCTATATCATTCTCTTTCTCATACTTTGGCCATTTCTTTATCGCTTTTCGCATCAATTTCATTCTCACTCATCTCAGCTCCCTGCATCCTCCGCATTACTCATGGCCCTGAGTACAGGGCTGAGTGGCCTTTAGTATCCTTTTTCGTCACAAGTCTTGATATGCGCTGTACAACAGTATCCATAAACCTCCACATTTCTCCAGGTTTGCGGAACTCAATGGTAGAGTTGTCAAGATCCCTCGGGAATGGAGTTCCAAAGCCCGCTTTGACTGGCCTGCGCTTGCTCGCGTAGCGCGGTCGTCGAATTTCCCTGGTCACACATCTCACTAAAAATGTGAAAACTATATATATATATATATATATATATATATATATATATATGCCAGGGCAGGAAATTTAATATAATAGGCCCGATGGCAACTGGATCTTGTTTTCTAAAAGATATTCGAGGGATCTCATCCTCGAGGGTTATTACTTTGGAAGATCGATTGATTAAATTACCCGGGTTAAGTGGGATTTAATAAAAATCCACTTAACTCGTCCTACAATCTGTAAAAATAAATCATGATAGAATAGAGCAATAAATTAAGGCGAGTCCTAAATGGACTTAGTAGAAGCTCCAAGCGTCTCCACGTGCCTAGGCGGCGAGCTCCTACTCCATACTTACACATCAAATTTAGAAGCTAGAGCACACTAACTAGATGATGCGTTAAACTCATCATGATTATCACACATATAATGTATTCATCATCTAACAATAGTCAAACAATCAATATAAAAATATCTCATCCTATGCATCCCAATTTTATTACATTTTCCTAAGTTACATTGTAGTCAATTATCATGCTCAAATTTAATTTACTTAATTAGATAACTAACTATAGATCAAATCATGCAAATCATTACTTCATTCACAATCAAACATTTATCACAATAATTAAACAATCCTAGCATGTTGTGCTAATAGATCTCAATTTTAAATAATTAAATCGAATAAAATTCTATACCTAATAGTTAGTTACACGACGATGGCTTGCTGAGAAGGATGATGGAGACTAAATGACAAAAGTGTGAAATATATAGATGTCAGCGAAAAATAAATGGTCGTCTAAGAAAACGAATGGTTGTTTAGAAAAATGAATGGTCGTTTAAAAGAATGAATGGTTATTTAGAAAAACAAATCGTCGTCTAAGAAAGCGAATAATTGTTTAAAAAAACAAATGGTCATCTAAGAAAATAAATGGTTGTTTAGAAAAACAAATGGTCGTCTAAGAAAACAATAGCCGTCTCGTAATTCAAACATAACTCGATTTCGACTCGAGTTAAAAATAATATTAACTCGTAAATAAAAAAATCCATTAAATATAACACACATCAATGACATGCTCTATAACTAATAACCCACCTAAATTACTCGTAATGCATACTAATATGTTATTTGGCCTAAAAAATAATTCTACTATTTAATTAAAATAAATTAAAAAAATCTGATACTCTCATATATTCTAGTAACTCATTCTGCAGCTGTCTTAGTGGTGTTATCATCATACTATGGTTCATAATACAAGACCGGCCTTGGCTCGGTACATGTGTTTTAAAATTCACCTGACTGAAATTAATAGTCGAACCGACCGGTTCATACTATAAAACCTTGACTCCATAAAATCACAGGTTTTACACTATTAATATATCCTAAGCTCTCTCCTAACCTCCATAATTCTCGTGGCCTTGAGCATGAATATCAAGTACTCTCAAACAATCACCTTTAGTACCCTTTGAACCACAAGTCTAGACATGCACTGTTCTAAACAATATCCGTAAACCTCATCGTTTCTCTGAGTGTAAAGAACTCACAATAGGAGTTATCAGGATCTTTCGGGATTGGAATAGTTCGCTCACTAATCCAGAGCCCGATTAGCAAATCTTTTGATTTTCATATCTGAAATTAGAATCCGATTAGAGACCTCTCTTCGGAAGATAAAGGTATGAATCTTTATCATAGATGGAGAGCGCTGGTTGATGGTGAAGAAGATGCTCAGGCTTGCTTGCATGCATACAAACAAGATCTTGGATGATCGTCTCACGATTTGGCAGTCAGTCATAGATAAATATAAAGTATCACTAATCCAAAGCCCGCTTTGACAAGCACGTGCTCGCTAGCGTAGCACGGTTGTCGAATTTCTATCTCTCGTCTTACTGAAAACTCGATAAAACTATATATAAGCCTAGAAGAGATTTATATAATAGACCCGACGGCAACTTGTAGTGGATATTGTTTTCGAAAATACACTTGAAGGATCTCATCTTCGAGGGTTATTCATCTGGAAAACTATTCGATTAAATGACCCGGGTTAAGTGAGATCGAATAGGTCATTAATCCGAAAAACTATTCGATTAAATGACCCGGGTTAAGTGAGATCCAATAAAACACCATTTAACTCGTCCTGCAAGTAATAAAATAAAACATAATAGAGTAGAGCATAAAACAAGAAACGAGTCCTAAGCGAACCTAATAGAAACTCAAATCGTGTCTACGCGCCTAGGCGGTGGGCTCCTACTCCTTACCTACACATCAAATCTAGAAACTAACGCCCAGTAACAAATCTAGAAACTAACGCCCAGTAACAAATCTAGAAACTAACGCCCAGTAACAAATCTAGAAACTAACGCCCAGTAACAAATCTAGAAACTAACGCCCAGTAACAAATCTAGAAACTAACGCCCAGTAACAAATCTAGAAACTAACGCCCAGTAACTGAATGATGCATCAACTTATCATGAATATCACACATAAATGCAATCATCTTCTCACAACAGTCAAACAATTATCAATGTAAAAATATCTATCCTATTCATCTCAATATTATTACATTTTTTTCTAAATTACTGTTGCAATTTTAATTAGATCACTAATTATTAATCAAATCATACAAATTATCACTTCACTCACAATTAGACATTTATCACAACAATTAATCAATCCTAACATGCTACGCTAATAAATATCAATTTTAAATAATTAAATTAAATAAAGTTCTATACCTAATCGTTAGTCACACGGCGACAACGACAAGGTTGTGGTGGCTCGAGTGAGGATTGTGGTGAAGAGGGAAGGAAGAAAAGAAGAAGAAAGTTGGGTGAGAAGGATGTTGATGATTGAATGACAGAAATGTGGAATATATAGATGATAAGGGGGAAGAAAAATGAATGGTCGTTTAGAAAAATGAATGGTTATCTAAGAAAAACGAATGGTCGTCTAAGACAAATGAATGGTCGTCTCGTAATTAAAACTTAACTCGACTCTAAATCGAGTTAAAAATAATACTAACTCGTAATAAAAAATCCCATAAAATATAATACACATTAATGACATGCTCTATAATTAATAACCCACCCAAAGTGCCCGTAACGCGTCCTAATACATTATTCGGCCTAAAAATAATCCTACGATTTAATTAAAATAAATAAAGAAAAATCGGGCATACTCTCATATATTCTGATAACTCGTTATCATCATATACTTAGGCACACATGACTCTCATGGTTCATAACACAAGATAGGCCTCGGCTCGGTACGTGTGTTTTGAAATTGACTCGACTAAAAATAACAGTCAAACTGATCGGCTTAGATTATAAAATCTGACTCAAATCACGGGTTTTACATAAATGGCCCAAGAAGTAGTATCAGAGCTTGTTTTGGGGCCCAAACTAAATTAGGATTCATGTGATTACAAATGATAAAATTTTTGTAGCCGAATGCCTTTCCTAACCCCAAACCACCTACTTTATCTTGGCTTGGGACACTAGCTAAGCATTGGTGTAGTTATTCTCCGTTAATAATCTATTCAAAATAATCAAATTACTTATTTTCTATTTTATTTGGAACAAATGATGCATTGGTCGCCTCTGGATTGGCAGATCTAGGTTATAATTATGTTAATATAGGTAAGTTTTATCACCATGATATATGAATTTAATTTTTGAGCATTTTTGTATGTTTAATATATTTTTAACATTTATTGCTATTTTTGATGGATTATTGTTGGAATGCTCCTAGCCCGAAACTCGCAGGTTGGTTTAATTTAATTTGCTTAATTACTAAGGATTATTATAGGTGATTTCTTATTTTATCATTTGAATAGAGTGCAGTTTGCACAGGATCTGGAAAGCTTTTTTCATGAATGATGGCAGTTGAACTATAGATTCTAAAATATGTTTTAGGCATGCATAAAAAATAAATGTGTTCTGGCTTGCAGGCTTCTCTATATAGGTAGTTTTCCTGGGAAAACAACATATAGTCCTACTATACTAATCCTTTTCACTATATAGAACATGGATGTCTATGTCGAGCATGCATCAATAAGCTCTCATTCGATTCGATCTGATTGATGATGTAGATAATTGATTTTAGATTTCATAAAGACACTTGTTATTCAACAAACACCTTTGTCGATGGACAAAGACGTCTAGCTGATTATTTTCTATTCATCTATGTCATGGTCAACAAGTTTTTTATTATTCTTGGTCTTGTAGGGAAAACAAGTTCCTGGCCCTAATACATTTCCGTCAGGAATCACGTTTTGGCAGATTATGTCCATGAAAAGGGTCTCAAACTAGGCATTTATTCTGATGCAGGGTAGGTAATATAAGCTTCAGGGATTGCATTTTGTTCAATAGCTTGTTGAACTGCTGCTCGTAATGGACTTTTTAAAAATGTATAGTGAATAGTTAAATGAAATGCACCAGGGACTTTACTGGTCAAGTTCGTCCTGGTTCTCTATTTCACGAGACTTCAGATGCAGAGCAGTTTGCATCTTGGGTATGAGCTGAAATGCTTTTATAATTTCATTCTTACTAGTATACAATTGACATTTGTCTGTGGTTAGTACTTTGTTTCACTTATTTAAAGATGGTTTTTTAGCAAAAATATTTTGACGAGCATATGCATGAATGATCCTGCTCACTTCTTTCGTTGTCATTACATGTATCACAGGGTGTTGACTACTTGAAGTACGACAACTGTTGCAATTTGGAAATTAAGCCAAAGAAACGGTAGCTTTCACTGAATATGAGAAGAAGCATTCTGAATGAGCATGCAGAATTTGACTTTTTGTTTTTTGCTTTTTGGTATTTCAAGCTATCCCCTCCAATGGGTGAAGCCTTGAATGCTACCCGGCGCAAGATTTTCTATTTACTTTGTGAATAGTATTTTTCTATGGACCTAGTACAACTTTTAGAATAATGTTTTTCTGGAAAACAATGAAGTTAAGTGATACGATATAGCATGTTATATATCACCTGTTCTTTTCGAAGGGAGCAAGATGATACAGCTTTGTGGGCGGGTAGTGTTGGGACCAGCTGGAGAACAATAGATGACATAAACGATTCTTGGGCTAGGTTAGAAACGTGAAGGCTGTTTAACAATTTAAAAAAAAAATTAGCGGTTTTTTTGGATATCATAATTATAATTAATTTTTATTTTTAATTTTTAATTTCAACCCTACAAGTCCTCTGTTATTCTGTTTGCTTTTGTTATTTTAATCATGGGTATACATGGTTCCTTATTTATTTTCTGTTTACTTTATGGTGGGGGTTGTGTTCTATGCCATTGGCTGAATGTACATTATACTCCTACTCATGTAATGTTAAAGAGGTTTTTCGTATCTTCCTAAGAAGCTTTGAAGGGTAAAAAGAAGATTGAAATCAAATTATGGTTGTCGAATTGCAATATCCAGAGATGTCAACAAGATCTTGGTCTTGAAAAGCTATAGAACTTTTTTGCATTACTAGTTTCAAATACTACATTGAGATGTTTCTCTCTCTTTTTTTTCTTTCTTTCTTTGAAAATGCTTGGCATAATATTTTGGTAAATCCCTCTCAGAACATTGATGCAGGGCAGGGGTAACAAGATGAACCCAACGTCTGGAATTGAAATTTTTTGGTGAAGGTGTGGAACATTTTTAAAACCTAGTGAATAACAAGTTTCATTATCAAATTTATCGTTCTCTCTATGCAAGTGACTAAAAATAATACAGCGTTGTTTTTTATGATTGTTTTGCATATGCCACTCTTCCTGTTGATTCATTGTGCCTTGGCCTTCATTATCTGAGCGCAAATGATTACCAGTCGAAGAGGTAATTTAATTCAAAATTTTCCTCTCTTTTACTCTGTTTACCATTTAAGTAATGTCTGTCATGCAGGTCCCTCTTATTGGTTGTGATGTGAGGAGCATGACTGTTGTGAAACAGTTCAGATTCTAAGTAACAAAGAAGTCATTGCAGTAAACCAAGGTAGTAGCTTCACACAATTTTTTAGGTACTTAACTATATAATAGCTTTATCAATTTTTTAATTTAATAAGATTATATTCTAAGTTATTTGAGAATACAAGCGTAGAAATGCTAAAATAAATAATTATTAATATACAAAATTTCTCCCTCTAGGATTGTACTCTTTACGTTAATTCTAATTGTTCTTAAAATTATAAAACCTAAACCTGTAAATTGTATAGAAATACTAACAAAATTGATAAGACCCCTGCATTGATCACAGTTTCCTGACTAGTTTTTCCATAAAAAGTGTACAACCTTTTGGTTTTGGCACATAATCTTTTAGAATAGGCTAAAGAAATATCCTTGAACACGAGGGTGCAAGGAGGCTTATGTGATTTAAAAGGCAGAAAATCTTTTCTGTAATTGTTTATTTGGGCTTTTTGCAGATCTTCTTGGTGTTCAAGGTAGAAAGGTTTCATCTTGTCCGGATTAATCAAACAAAACAAATACAAATCCTCTATTTCAACACATAAGGATAAAAAGTACCAAATAAATAGAGAGAATAGACAAGACAATTTACGTGGAAAACTCCAAATTTGGGGAAAAAAACCACGGGGCAAACCGTAAGATTAAATATTTACTCCATCACAAGTTTGATACAGAACAGATCCATGGGCGAACAAATTCTACAATACCAATTTACTGTACTTTCTACAAAATTGGTATAAAGTCGCAGAAGATAATAAAGAAAGAATATTACAGATTAAGAATTTAGCGAAGTTACCATTGACGATTGCAAGTGAATGTCAACAAAACATTCACCTTTCTTCAATCAACACAATTTTTCCCCCCTTTGTAGCAGTAATTTTCTCCAAAACCCAAAAACCAGAAAACCAAAGAAGAAAAGTGTCATAAGTTGTTTTTATTCCTTTCAACTAACCAAATCTGTAAAATTTTGGTTTTTGCCTAAAATAAGGTTGTAAGTTCATGTATTTATGGAGGAGGGATAACCCAACAAACCTCCCTTTCCAAACTCCATGAAATACCTCTAGCCAGCATGGGAAACTCCATCCATGCCTGCTCCATTCCTGCAGTAAACGTGTTTCTCCTTTAACACAACTTTAGTCATCATGTCTGAAATATTCTGTTTAGTATGAAGTTTTATTAGCTCAAGAGATTTACTTTCCAACACATCTCTTATCTAATGATATCTCATATCAATGTGTTTGCTCCTTGAATGAAAACTTGAATTCTTACTCAGGTGAGTTGGACTTTGGCTATCACAGTGTACAATGTATCTCTCCTGTTTAATGCCAATTTCATTCAAAAATCTCTTAATCCATAGCATCTCCTTGTAAGCTTCTGTAGCAGCAATTAATTCTACCTCAGTTGTGGATAATGCAACACATTTTTGCAACTTAGACTACCAAGACACAGCTCCATTAGCAAAATTAACATCAAACCCAGATGTTGACCTTTTTGTCTCCAAGTCACCTGCCATGTTTGCACTGTGTAACCAACCAACAAAGGTTTATCACTTCCAAAATACAAATACATTTTGGATGTACCTCTTAAGTACCTCATTATCCATTTAATTGCTTGCCAATGTTCTTTGCTCGGATTTGCTAAATGTCTGCTAACCATTCCAACTGCATATGCTATATCTGGCCTTGTGCAAACTATAACATACATCAAACTACCAACCACATAAGCATAAGGAACCTTTGCTATTTCCTTCATCTCTGTTTCACTTAAGTTACTTTTCTTCAACTTGAAGTGGCCCCCAAGTGGAACTCCAACCTGCTTTGCATCTTTCATGTTAAATTTTTCAAGTACCTTTTCTATGTACTTTTTTGTTACACCCAAAGCTTTCTAGCTCCCCTGTCATGCCGAATGGACATTCCCAAGATTTGCTTTGCCGGTCCCAAATCCTTCGTTGCAAAGATTTATTCAAGTTCTTTCTTAAACTTACAATCTTGGCTCCATCATGTCCTACAATCAACATTTCATCCACATAAAGCAACAGAATAATCAAGTCACCATCATCAAACCTCATGATGAACACACAGAGATCAGAAACAAACTTTTTGTACCCATTTTTTTCTATAAAAGAATCAAACTTTTTGTACCACTGTCTAGGAGCTTGCTTCAAATCATACAAACTATTTTTCAGTCTACATATCATCTATTCCTTTCCTCTGACTTTAAAAGCCTCTGGTTGCTCTATGTATATGGTCTCCTTAAGATTACCATGAAGAAAGGTCGTCTTCATATCTAACTGTTCAACTTCCAAATCCAAACTTGCAGCCAAAGCCAGAACAATTATAATAAAAGACATTTTAACAACACGAGAAAAATTTCATCGAAATCAATACCTTTCTTCTCTCCAAAGTCCTTCACCACCAACCTTGCCTTGTACCTTGGTTGTGTTGTTTTCTTCATATTTGATCCTGTAGACCCATTTGTTCCTCAATACTCTCTTCCCTTTAGGAAAATCCACCAACTCATAGGTGTGATTTTCATGCAAAGATTTCATCTTATCTTGTATTGCCTTCAACCACTTCTCCTTTTCTACATGAACTTTGACCTCACTGAAAATTTTTGGTTCTCCACATTTAGTAATTATCACATATTCTGATGATGGATACCTTGTTGATGGAACTAGTTCACGAGCTGATCTCCTCACATTAGTTGGCTGCCCTTGATTATAATCTACTTGTTCATGTCCAACATTATTAACAAACTCATTGGAAATATTATCAGACACCACATCCTCATCCTCATCATCACTAGGTGGGGAAATAATTGTGTCATCCCGAGTGGCCTCTTCACTTCTAACTGAGGTTGAAGAATCTTTTATCTTTTCCAAGCTTTCCTTAGATTTAGTTTGAGGAACTTCTTCCTTGCCAAAGTCCTCAACTTTTGATCCTCCCTGAAAACTACATATTTACTTCGAATCAATTTTCTATTCTTAGGATCCCAAAGTTTGTATCCAAACTTATCATCACCATATCCCAGAAAAATACATTTTACTACTCTAGAGTGAAGCTTAACTCTTTACTCCTTGGGCACATGCGGCAAAGGCTTTACAACAAAGACTCTCAAATGAGAATAACTGACCTTTTTGTCACTTCAAACCCTTTATGTTATGTCAATGTCCAAGGCATGTGTGGGAGATCTGTTGATCAAATAATAAGTTGTACTCATAGCCTCACCCCAGAAGCTTTTAGGCGACTTAGCTGAAGCAACATACTCCTAACCCTCTCAGAGATGGTCCTGTTCATCCTTTTAGCTACTCCATTATCTTGTAGAGTATAAGGAACCGTCTTTTCATGCCTAATCCCATGCTTGCTACAATATTCATCAAATTTAACAGAATAATATTCACCGTCATTATCATTTCTAAGGCATTTCAAAGGCTTACCAATTTATATTTCAACCAATACATGAAAATTCTTAAAGCTGCAAAAAACATCACTTTTATTTTTCATGCCATAAGCCCACACCTGCCTAGAAGTATCATCAATAAAAGTGACAAAATAAATAGAACCGCCAAGAGATTTTACCTCCATAGGTGAACGCACATCAAAGTGTACCAACTCAAGAACTTCATATTGCTTTTGAAGATCTCAATTTAGAAACATGATGATATACAACTTCATCTACTCATTGTCTCAAATAGGCCATTCCAGTCATTTTTAGTCACCTCTGTCGGTTTTTGACCAGTGATAGGTTCATACAAATCCTTGAAATATAGATGATCAATCATCTTTCCTTTCCAGTAGTGCCAGTTACTAGGCCCCTTAAGAGATATCATCCTGGCATGTTTCTCATCAGCCATCTTATTGAAATATAAATCACAGACACACCAACTAGGCTCTTAGAAATTTTGTCAAACACTTAGTGGGCATCAAATATCAACAACCAAAACTTGCAAACCTCTTGGCTCTGATACCACTTGTTGGGATTAATCAGATAAACCAAATATAAATCCCCTATTTCAACACTTAAGGATGAGAAGTACCAAACAAATAGAGGGATCAGATAAGATATTTTTATGTGGAAAACCCCAAATTTGGAAAAAAATCATGGGACAAACACCCAGATCAAATTCACTATATCACAAGTTTGATACAAAATAGATCCACAGGAGAACAAACTCCCCAATACCAATTTACTGTACTTTCTACAAAATTGATATAAAGTCGCAGAAGATAATAAATGAAGAATATTATAGATTAAGAACTTAGAGAAATTACCATTGACGATTGCAAGCGAATCTCAACAAAACATTTACCTTTCTTCAATCCACACAATTTCTTTCTCCATTTGTAGTAGCAATTTTTCTCCAAAACCCAAAAATCAGAAAACCAAAGAAGAAAAACGTCATAAGTTGTTTTTATTCCTTTTAACTAACCAAATCGGTAAAATCTTGGTTTTTGTCCAAAATAGGGTTGTAAGTTTATATATTTATGGAGGAGGAACAACCCAACACATCTGAAGGAGTTGATGGCTGCTGCCAGGTTATAAACATCTTTAATTTTTACACCAATTTTTGTTTAACGTCTGCGATCGGAAAATATTATACTTAAAACAAACACAAACATCATCATGTGTGGTATTTGGGTTGTTAGTCTTTACCATCTCTACCTGTGAGCAAAGTCAATGTATCAGATATTTGCTCTACTTTGATCCAATGGAGAAGATACCATTGAAAGATCTTGGTATGTTACCCTTGTATCATGATTTTAATGGTCAAAATACTGAGAAGAAGCAAAGGCATATATGTTTCCAAAGTGGCTTTTTATTTTAATTACTCAACTGAAGTCCTACAGGTAATAGCTATTAAATATCATTCATGCTTTGATCATTGATCCTGGTTAGATTGTTACTTATGATCGAATATATTGACTGTAAACATCTTTCTTGTAAAAACTTTTAATTATGTCGTCCAGATAAAATGTTATGTTTAAATATTTCTTATTAACTGCCTTACTCATGCACACCAATTATGTTCTTCGACAAGTGGTGGCTTTTGACTAAACAAGTATGGTCTAGTAGTTGCATTATGGAATCGATGTTCCAAAGGTGCAACTAGGGCTGCTAAACGAGCGAGTGAGTCGAGCTTGACTTATGGTCAAACTCGGCTCGAATAGTTCGAAGTTCATTCAAACTCGGCTTGAATAGTTCGAAGTTTGTTCGAACTCGACTCGAGATCAAACGAGTTTTGAATATACATGCTCGAACTCGGCTCAAATATTTTTATGTTGTTTGAGCTCGACTCGAGCTCGAATACACTTAAATTGTTTAATTTTAATGAGCTCAAACCTAGCTCGTTTGTGAGCTCGAAACCAGCTCGATTGTATAGTGGAAAGTAACTCACTTAAAAAAATAAAGAAAAATGAAGCCAATGTGGATTAAACCCACTCACAACCTCCAGGAGGTCAACTTGAATACCTACCATCTATCTCACAACTTTGTTATTATATTGTATATAAATAAATATAACTATTTATAATTAAACTTATTAGTATATATATATATACATATTTATATAAAGACTATATTATTATATTATTTTATCGAATCGAGTCGAGTCGAACTCCGAGTCGATTTCTAGTTGAGTTTAAGTTATAACCAAGTTAAATCGAGTTGAATACTAACTTGCTCAAACTCGGCTCAAAGGATTTGAATTTGAGCTCGAGCATTTAAATATCGAGTTTCGAGTTAAATTAAACCGAGCCGAATATCAAATGCTCACGAACTGGCTCGCTCAATTAGTAGCCTTAGTTGCAACGATCACAACTAAATGAGAGGTCTTTGGCCTGGACACAAAGATTAGAGTGTCTATAAGAGACTTGTGGCAGGTAATTTAGCATTGGACACTTTTTGTTATGTTTACTGAATTATTTGTCATAATAAATCAAAACTAGGTCTTAGTTATGTGATGAAACCAGGTCTATCCTGTTGAAATATCTGCAGGTGAATTGCATATTGGTGTGTTTAATTAATATTTACTCTGAGATGCCCAACTTTCCCGGTTCGTACTCTTTGACACTGAACTAAAATTCGACCTGCAATTTTATGATCTTTCAAAATAAATGTGGCAGTTTCTAGCGGCAATAATTGACACTTCTTTTCTCGTTCGGGTATCTGAACATCGGAAAATCTAAAACAGCACTAAAAGATTGATTCATCCATTCGAGATGTGAATTTTATTTTGCTAAAAATTTTCTGGTTTCAGCACACAGACATGGTGGAAGCTGCAGTTAGATCTTTCAGTACCAAGGTGGAATCCCATGCCTCTGAGATGTACATATTCACTCCTGAAAGTACTCTCTACAATGTAATGTGATTTGAACCATTTTCCAATTGAAGATTGACTATATCGTGTTTGAGTTCATCGTAATTTGTGTTATGCACGTACTTAACAATTTGTACAAAAAGGGTTCATATTTTTACCTCATGGCATAAGAGGTTGTCATGTAGATCCATACATTTGTTTCGCGTATAATTATACAGTGTTGCCTCTTGAAGAACAATAAAGATTTTCTCTAAGAGTGTCTGCGGTATTGGTATTTCGATTGAAATTCAATCGGCAACTTCTGTTTATATTTTTCACTACATTTCGTCATGCTTCCTCCCTTTTTATCTGATTCTATTAGAAATCTAATGCATATGCTTCCTCCCTTTTTTCCTGATTCTATTATGATATAATACTTATGTTCTTCTCCACTTTTTGTACTCTTTATTTAAAAATGAGGTTTATATTTTTAGTCTTCTTATTGTAACAGGAAGGCCAAGTTTGTCATTTGCACGCAGAGGTCTGTGATCAATCATTACCCACATGTTCATAATCATCTGTATCAGAATGGGGTACTTTGCTAGCATTGTGGGAATTATTTCCCAAACGTGGCTTACTTCGAGCTCCATCTCTGTCCAGCGGAGGGGTATGAGCCACTGCCAATGGCGAAGCGGACGAGCCCCAGGAAGACGTTCACCCGTTGCTGTTGCTGTTGCCGTTGTTGTTGCTGTCGAGGAATAATATCAGGTAAACATGGTTATTCATGTAAATATTTAAATTAAAATTAGCGTTGCAAAGGATACTTCTAATTGGTCAATTATACTTCATTCGTTTCCACAGTTAGATCTACGAAAATTAGACAGAGTAGAATGTGTTAAAAAAAGGCTTACTCTTTTGTCAATGTGGGCGATTTCCTTATCCGAAGGTGTAACCAGACCCATCTCCGATTCGTGGTGCATTCTTCTTTTTTCCGTTTTTATTATAAATCTAATGCTTAGGCTTCTTCTTCTCAACTTTTTTATTCTCTTTAGTTAAAAATGCAGTTTATATTTTTACTACATTTTATCATGCTTCCTTTATTTTTACTTGATTCTATTATAATATAATACTTATGTTCTTTCCATTTTTTTGTTCCCTTTGTTTAAAAGTGTGGTTTATATTTTTAGTCTTGTAAGAGGACGACCAGGTGCGTCATTTGTACTACGATGTATACATTCTATAGTTGCCAAAATCGGAATCGAGGTCTGAATCGGTTTTCAAGGGAGTCACTAATTGGATCGAATCGGATCGAATCGGTCTAAATCAGTCGAAAATCAGTTCAGTTGAATCGAGTCCAAATCAGTCATATACGAAAATTTTAACTTAGTCAAAATTGGTGAGTTATTAGTTATATAACATGTCATTCTGATGTCATTTTTATGTTATGATGTGTATTATATTTTATGATATTGTTCATATTTTTGGATTTTTTGAATTATTTGGAGTTAGTTATTATTTTTGACTCGAGTCAACTTTTAATTACGAGCATGCCACCTGCTATTTCTTCCTCAACCCCCCCCATTCTCTCTCCCCGACGCTGCCCATTCTTCACCTCCGTTGATCGCCATTGCCGCCGCCACCCCTGACCCAATCCACGATCGGCCCGCCTCCCCCTGCCGGCCTCGCCCCGTCCCACCGCCTATTTCCCTGCTCGTCCCCACTCACCTTGCCGCCCCCCCTCCCCCTCACCCTCGGTCGCCTGTTGCCGCCCTCGCCTCCCCCACCTCGTCCCCTGCCGTTGTTGCGTCCCCCAGCACCCCCCCCCATTCGCCCATCTCCGCCCTCACCGCCACCATCTGGAATCGGTTCAAATCAGCTAATTCCAGAATCAATTCGAATTGGGTGGAATCCGCTCGAATCGGCCGATTCACGGACTGATTTGAGCAGAAGACTGATTACCTTTTTTATTCGGAATGCCTCTGATCCGATTTAAATTGGCCGATTCTAAGTGGAATCGGCCGATTTTGTGACTCATATATATATATATATATATATATATATAGCCACAAACACACGCATGGGTTGTACACGATACATTTAAAATTTATTAATATAATAATATATATAAATAATATACAAAATTAACTTTAAAAAGTATTTTTATATTCTTTTTAAATAGATAGTAATGAATATTTATTTAATGTATCCAAAGATAGTTGCTTATAAATACTAAAGTAATTTGTATTTTGATAATAAATGAAATTTATTTTTATAAAGATTTTTAATTGATATAGAATTATGCTTTAAGCTTTTTTCATAACAATAAATAACAATAGATATATAAATAAATTCTATGAAAAATCAAAACTAAGAATTTATACGAAATAAAAAATAAATGTAATTTGAATAAATAAAAATTTCAAAATTTTTAAATTCGTAATTTAGGTAGAATTATGTAGCCAAGACTCCCACCACACCCAACCGAATCCGGCCGCCAGCGTTCAAAATGGTCGCCTGACGGGTGGAACTCACTAGCAAAAAAACATTTTTTTCAACTTTCTTTTTCACCTTGGTGATTAGATCTAGCTAACTAAGGTCGGATATGGCTATCTGCCCTACCAGATTAGGTTGGATTAGTTGCTAAGATTCAATTTAGTTCGTCCTTGCAATCAGACGACATAGATTTAAATCGTTCCCAAAAAAACCTTTTCCTTCTATATATAAAATTTGTTTTTCCAAATTTGATACAGGAATTGTCATGAAGTCTATGACAAATGGCGTTGATAAATATATTGCCATGGCTTCCTATGGTAAATTTATGACAAATAAATACTTGGTATGGGATATAGGGTTTTTGTTGCATGATTGTTCTTTTATTAGTCAAATACTTATGCATTATTGGTCCAAGTAGAAAAAAGAGAGGTGGCATTAAGGACATCCGGCCATAAAAAATATCATTTGTAATCAAATAGATATTAGTTTTAAAGTTTAGGCTCCCAACACCCTTTGCTTTCGTACCAAAAGGAAAATGGATGATTATTGACAATAAATTACCATAACAATCGACAATGGATTGCCAAAAGTGAATGCTTTGTACTTCATTATTACAAAATAGCAATTAATTAGTACGCCAATTTTATGCTTCACCAATTAGCAAGCAAACTCAGAGCGACTAAAATAGTAATTATTCCCTAATGATCAGTTCAGAACCGCGTCCACGCTAGTTTGCCGTGATCTTACCTGAAATCGTAGAATTTGTCAACTTTTACACATCATAATAATATCACTGCTTCAACGGTTGGGCCATCCACACGGTCAAATCCCATCGTATCCCACCCACACTGTCCAATGGGTTTTATATGCCAATCAAGCTCCTTCATAACCATTGCCTCGTGCCTTAATTACAAATCCAATTCCATCTCAATACAGTGCCGGAGTTTGCAAGGTGATATCTCACTTGTTCCTTTTTTGTTTTTGTTTTTTTTTGGGGAATTCTCCGATTATGTTTGGCTGGTAATAATATAAGTAAAAATGGGTTCATGCAGGAAGAAAAATATAAGATCAGATCGGCCATGGGGAAGAGCTACCCGAAAGTGAGCGAGGAGTACCTCAAGGCCGTCGAGAAATGCAGGAGGAAGCTCCGTGGACTCATCGCCGAGAAGCAGTGTGCTCCCATTGTTGTTCGCATGGCGTATGACGCATCAATCTTCTTGATTAATTATTTGTTGTTATATATGTTCTTTAATGATTGGCGATAGCTAATTAATTATGATCTTGACAATTTTACATCTAATATTATTGCACATAAAATTATAACAGATGAAAATATCAATATGAATGAAAACATTACAACTATTTTCAAATCATTCCATGTATGTATACATTGATTGTTTTCTCCCATCGATGCTGGAATATTCAAAGTCGTCATGTTTACTCCACGGATAGAATTGTTTTATCAAAATAGGGTTAAAATATGTTCAACTATAATTTTTTGGTAGTGTTAATATTTTTTATCTATAAAATCTTTAGTTTGGATTAATTAATATGCAATACAAGAAAGCTGAGAAAAAGGGTCTTTTGGAATGAAAATTTTGTCATTAAAACTTCGAGTTTGTAAATATGAACTCCGTCAGGGAAATTCTTGTTGCATTTTTCGTGGCTAAATCCTATGTTTTCTTCAAGTAATATGAGAAAATTCTCACATAAAAAGGTTGTTAATGTCAGGTTTTTTGGCCTCCGACTTCTCTTTTATAATCTTAGGTTTTTTCTATTAATATATATATATATATATATATATATGATATAGATAGACACACACACGTACACCAGACTGCCCCTTTCAATGAGGCTAATTCAACAATTTATCTTTTCACTTATAAATAATAAACTCGTTTGGCAATGGCGATGCATGCACGCAGATGGCACGCTGCGGGCACCTTTGATGTGAAAACGAAGACCGGCGGGCCATTCGGCACCATCAAGCACCCAGACGAGCTGGCTCACAACGCCAACAATGGCCTTGATATTGCCGTTCGCTTGGTTGCACCTGTTAAGGAGCAATTCCCCATCCTCACCTACGCCGACTTTTGCCAGGTTTAACGCTAATAATTTGTATATTGGGTTCATTTGTTGCATGATCTAAGAGAATTATATATATTGGTATTATTGCTTGGGGATATATTTGTATAGATGATGCTTATGGTGTTAATTTGTTTTTGTTTTTTGTTTTTTTAATAGTTGGCTGGGATAGTTGCTGTAGAGGTTACCGGTGGCCCTGAGATCCCTTTCCACCCAGGCCGTGAGGTAATTATTCCTCATCTATCTTATGAAATTGAGAAAAAAAGGATTATCCACTATATATATGATTGGAGACTTGTGGAGTTTTGTTCAAATCTGCAGACGTCTCATTGTGTGCTTCTGTAATGCAATATTAATGGCTGTTGTACATGTGAAATTCACATATTTGGCTTTATGAAATAATTCTCAATGATATGTAACTCTCATGACCATTTGAACATATATCTTCTATTTAATTTCTAAAAACATATGCTGAAAAATTACGTAAGTGAATGCTTGAGCATATCTGTATTTAATTTGGCATGAAGGTATGCATTATATAAAATGGTGCAGCAGACTTTATCATTCTTCTGGACTTGCATAGGATTCATTATATGTATGTATGGATGCATGCAGGACAAGGCAAATCCTCCTCCAGAAGGCCGTCTGCCTGATGCTACTAAAGGTGAGTATCATTCTATTATTTGTCCCTTTTACTTGCATGCAAAATCATCATCTTACATTTCTTTTGGTCTTTTTTTGTTGACAATTACAATCTTAATATTAGTGCGACTTAGCAGCTAGAAACTACTATTCAATTTGCTGATATGGTGCTTGATCTAATGGGGTTTCAGGTTCCGACCATCTGAGGGCTGTTTTTGGCCACATGGGTCTGAGTGACCAGGACATTGTTGCACTCTCTGGTGCACACACTTTGGTATGTTCAAAGTTGTTTAGTGCTACTTCTCGCATGTCCTAGTCGAAACTAGAAAAATGTTCTCATCTACCTATCTCACAGGGAAGGTGTCACAAGGATCGTTCTGGATTTGAGGGTGCTTGGACTTGCAACCCTCTCATCTTTGATAACTCATACTTCAAGCGAGTGATTTCTGATCTTCTTGACTATTCTTGTATTTATTGTATATTTTGATCGGAAAACAGATTATTAACACTATTACGTGGTGTATATATGTCCTTTTTAACGTAAAGGGAACTCTTGAGTGGTGAGAAGGAAGGTCTCCTCCAACTTCCATCAGACAAGGCCCTTCTTACTGACCCTGTTTTTCGTCCCCTCGTTGAGAAATATGCTGCTGTACGTGTTAGTTACCAATCTTTTCTATTAACAATATTATTGTTTTTTTTCTGGGTGGGTGTTTAAGTTTCAATTCTTTCTTGATCACAGGATGAAGATGCATTCTTTGCTGACTATGTTGAAGCACATTTAAGGCTCTGTGAGCTTGGGTAATTCTAGCTTAATCTCATCTCCAACACTATAGTTTATAATAGTAAGCATTCTTTTAGTGTTAACAATATTGTATTCTTCTTTTCTTTTTTCCCAGTTTTGCCGAAACGAGTTAGTGCATTGGATGCAGGCAGACTTTATGGATTTGTGGAAGTTGATGTTTTGGGGCAGAAATTGATAGCAGTTGTAGCTTTGGAAATAAGACTAGAGTATAACATGCTCATGGTTTTTGTTACTAGATTTTGAACTTGAGACGATCTTGTTCTATTTTCTACTTCTTGTCATCTCTGATATCTATGGCCATGATCCCCAGAAACGTCATTTGCGATTTTTTAGAGGACTTCAACGAAATTTTGACAGCCAATAATGCACAAGCATGGGCGACTTTATCATCAACTTTAGTTATTATTCTAAGTTAGAAGTCACGGTGGCCTGTGTTTGCAAATTACAGGTGGCGTCAGGAAAATTTTGTGAACAGGGTATCAAGATCAGCAGTTTGCCGTTCATAATTTCTCTACGGTGAATA
The DNA here is from genome assembly GCA_033002965.1 of Piper betle. Taxonomy (NCBI): domain Eukaryota; kingdom Viridiplantae; phylum Streptophyta; class Magnoliopsida; order Piperales; family Piperaceae; genus Piper; species Piper betle. The sequence goes on along the minus strand of JAURVB010000149.1, from coordinate 80,116 downwards.
GTAGTTCTTGAATACAAAAATCTGAAAAATGTGTGACCAAGGGCAACCCCGGTTTGATTCAAGGATAGTCGCACACATAATGCAAAGAACATGATGTGGCACACATATTTTAGACTTTGGGAGACATTTTCAAAAGGGCTCGTTTGGAAATTCTTTCACCTTGAATTCCCAGTGTTCAATGTATTCAATTGGGGCTAGCTTCTTCCTTCTCGGCCCTCCTACCACTATTAATAGAAAAATTCGACGATCCGGTAGAGACACCGTGCGTCTCCATCATCGATTCGTCAAGATGATCGACGGTAGAGATGCATGACGTTTCCACCGGCGTCGCTCCCGGGCGAAACTAAATGTGTTTCCTATTAATATGTACCTATCCTCAGCGTTATTTGCTAACGATGGAAACCTATTCCTTGCCCTTTGTCTTGTTGATGTGTGCTATTTCTTTTAATTTTAAATCTCAATACATAGTTTTGTATGATTTTTAACTAAATTAAATGAATGCAAGAGTGGGTTGAGATAATCTCAAAAAATGGGACCAACGAGCCGGCCAATAAAATGTGAGGGAACACGTAGCTCGAGTCGTGGCTGGCTCGCGAGTTATTAAAGCGCGACCCCATCTTATTAATCGAACCAAACCCACCGTCTTCCCCACCGCTTCGCCCGATCCCTCGCACCAGGTTCTGACCTCCTTCCCCCACCCTCGATTCCAATGGCGATTTGATGTTTGTTTGATTGATGGAAGGGTTTTTTTTTGGGTTTTGATTTTGTGTAGTTGTTGTTGTTGTTGAAATTCAGCTGCGGTGATCTGTTTTGGGAGCTTGGCTATGGCAGAAGATTTCCAGTTTTCTGATGCCAAGGTAGCTTTTTTTTTTTGGTAATTCGTGATCGTTTGTGGGTTTTTGTGTATTTTTGGGTCTGATCTGGTATAAATATTTGTTCTTTGTGTTGATTGGATGTTTTTTTTTTTTGATAGATCTGTTGTTTGGGATGAATTGTTGTTGGTTTCTTTTTTTCTTTTTTTCTTTAGCAATTTGATGTTTGATCTGGATGTAGTGTTGTTCTTTGAATTACTTATTTGGCATGCATTTTTTATTTTCTGCATTCTCTATCTGGATTTGATGTTTTGTTGTATTTGTGTAGCTGTGTGGGATGTAAATGCCCTCAGGGTTTTCCTTGTTTAATATATCTGAAAATTGGATTTCTTGTGGCCTTTTTTAGCCTCTGGAGCTCAATTTGAGAGTGAATCGTAGAATTCTAATTTGATCTTTGATTTTTGGATTTGCCTGCTGAATTGATTAGGTTTGCATTTATTATCTAATAACTTAGCCTGTGAGTATGGATTTGTATATAGCACATACGATTTGTTGTTGGTTAAGGATTTTTAATGTTACTAGTAATGAAAAGGTTCAGCCTTAGCAGTTCCTTTTTTTTCACACAAACTTATTTTATGCATTGTACGCTCTATAGAGCAAAATGGAATGTTTAATGGTGAATTTTTAAAAATTTGATTAACTACTTGTTTATATTCTATTGACTCTTCCTTTTTTGAAAAAACGAAATTAAGTGCTTGCAGACATATACTTGTTCATGCTTATTCTAATTCAGTTAGAAAATTTTTTTGGAATCATTATGAATAATTGTTATGTGATTTTTAATTATCATTTGGTTCTTTTCTTTGTAGAATTTCAGCTTAAGAATCTTTATCTTATGTAAAGGTGGGAAGCATGTATGTCACATGCCTCATCTTTGATTGCACCATAATGTTACTCATCTCTGTTAATGTTTCTTCTCCTTTTTTCCATGAAAATTTTCACTTTTCTTGTCATGCTTTTGCTCCGGTTTGTTATGGCAAAAATTTGGCAGTGAATGCTGCTGGGTTGTATTTTGTTGTTTGTGTGTGTTTATTGCATGATAAACCAGAAACCTGTCATTATGCTCTCTATTGTTATCGAGTTCATAATAAACAAGATAGCCGTTCACTATATATCTTACAATGTTTTGCCTATGGGCTCTGATAATGAAATGCACATTTAAGAAAATTGTTGTGTCCTACCTGTTGTAAGTTATACATCATTTACAAGAAGAGTTATAATGCATTTCCAGCAGTTACCTATACCTCGAATAATTTATGGATTGCTAGATGTGTTTCTCTTTTTCCTCATCTCGTTTAAGTGGTTTTACCTCTGTTTTCTAATGATAGGAAAATGTTATCCCTGATGCCCAAGTGAGGGGATTCAACCCTGGTTTGATTGTCCTGCTTGTTATTGGCGGGCTACTTCTGACCTTCCTCATTGGGAACTACGTTCTGTATACTTATGCCCACAAAACTCTACCCCCGAAGAAGAAGAAGCCCGTTTCCAAGAAGAAAATGAAAAGAGAAAGGCTCAAACAGGGGGTATCCGCACCAGGAGAGTGATGATTTCGCAGAGAACAACGCCGGCAAGAGAAAAGAATTAGAGAAAGGCTTTATCGTTGAGTCACTTATTTTAACTGAACTTTCTGAGTGGCTGTTGTCAGTTATTGGAAGTTCATCTTTTCTAGTTATGAGATGTAGATGGAAAGCCTGTCATCTTACTAAATCTGAATCGGTGGCTACTTTTCTTCTTCCGTTAAAATATTCTGACGATGATATATGTGGCATTCAAGAGCTGCATTGGTATTGTTGGTGGGTGATAGTTTGCATTTCTTTCATGGCATACCTTATTTCCGAATTAAGCTGCACTTGTTCATTTGTGTAGACTCAACACTTAGATCTTAGCGTGTGTGGTGGCATGGTAGAGATGAAAATAAGTTTCTGGGCTAGAATGAAATGTTTTTTTCGAAAACAAGTAACTTCATTGACCACAAGCCACTGCATAAATGGTGTTTGCATGCTAAAAAGGGTCCGAGGACGCCTTTATGCAGAGTGATGTCCAGAGGGCTATACAAACACTGGGTTGTTAAAAAGTCACCAACAGAGTTTGTAGCGAAAACTCAAAAAACTTGGTGGTTTACGAAAATGAAGCATGAATTCAACAAAACTTGTTCGTGTATATGAAATAATAAGCACTATCGGTGCAGTATCCTTTGACAAAATTTATAAGGGCAGTAAGCCAATAGCGTCGCAAACTTTATTTAGACTTGATACACAGGAACACAGCATGCGGCAAATACAGTTCCATCAACTGGTTAATACAGAGGTTTTCTGTCCCCATCTTCACTGGGACACTATACCCTAGAAACTCTCTCCATCAGTAATTTATTTCGCATGCAAAAATGGCAAGTAGCACAAGCACACAATACACAACAAAAGCCCAGCATCTCCATCAAAACAAGCCACCAATCAAACCCGAAGCTTGCGCTTCTGGATGATGCCTTCAAGTACAACCAACATCTTTCGTATGTCCTAGAACCCCTATAATATTATACTTGAGAGACGATCGGGTATAATATGCTGTGAAAACTTACACATCAGCTTGCTCACACAAGTCCAGCAACGCCAGAGTCTGGGGAAAAGAAAGGCGAAATCATTCATGCTAAAATATAAAGTAACGAAACATAGCATGTACGCTCAAGAGCTGAAATCAATGCCTGCGATGACTAAAGGTTGGCAGCGTTTACCTCTGGAACAGAAAGTTCAAGACGGAACTTTGGGCCATCATAGTGATGTAAAACTGGCCTGAAGGCATCTTCCTCAAGAGCCTTGCACAGCTTCCTCACGCGAATTCTCACCTAATTTTTACAGCCATATCAAATGTCAAGTCATCACCTATTAAATTTTACAAATAAAAAGTTCACAAAGCAATGCCCATTTACCTGAGCAGGAAACCTTGATTCCCCCTTGCACTTTTTATCTTCCCAAGCTGTAGGATCAATGTTGGACCCTCCAAAACTGGCCGCCTGTAAAGTTGCATGGTAAGACAATCTAATGTAAAGCCATCTAAAACCGAGAAATCCAACCAACAAATCTGCAGCACAAACTGGATCTATGGCACACAAGAAAAATTTCAAGGATGCATAAGCACCCAAACACTATTATTTGAAATGATATCTGAGTATACATTCAGGGACCAGAGAAGGACATGCGAATATTGGAAAACTCTAGTTAGTAACTCTCATCAACCATTCGCAAACTGTATGTTCATGCTAATACAAACAATAAGTATCCACCATGACAGAGTAAAGCATACCGATGTGTAAACCATATCTCTAGTGAGACAGAACTTTCTTCAATTTGAATAATATACTACTAAAAAACAGCAGAAGGGCATTAGATGCATCCAAAGACCAATAAATCATGTCAATAAAGATAAGCATGAAAAAGAAAACATCAAACAATCAGATTGCATAAGCAACTATAATGAAATCAGAGTTACATCTAACTTACACAAAAGTAGATTTTAAAAAAAGTAAAGCAGTCATGAAAATAAACAGCTCATTACATGCCTCAAATATTCCATGAAGCTGGTGAGTTGTGTAGTTATACAGGAACAAAGGCAGGCCTGGTGTAATTGCACGCACTGAATCACGGTACCTTGGAGGTAAACCTGTTTCAGGGTAACAAAAAATAACTTAAAAAAAACACCAGAAAAATCATCTCAAAATCTAAGATAATAAGATAAATTGCCAATTTAAAAGCGCAATAAACCAAATCATCATTATAAATTAAAAAGAGCAATTAAACAAATTCAAGGATAAAATTTCAATCTGACAAATATGACGATCAACATATCTGAAGTGTACATGAATAGTAAAAATAACCAAATTCATCAATCCACCATACTTAAACAAAAAAACAGAGCAAAAAAAGAGATAAAGGGTGGTCTGAAGGATACAAGTCAAAAAGTGTTCCAACATAATTATAACACCAAATATATTCTTGTTTGCCAAATGCAAGAACTTATAAGAGATACACGATAGATCACAAGATGTCAGTTTCACCTACCAAATAGCTGGCGCTTCAGATCTTCTTGCATCGTATCATTGTTACAGACAAATATGTAACCCCCTAAAACCTCATTACGTGGAAGCATCTCTGATGTCGGCAAAGTCTTAAAACGTTTGTCAACGGCATTGTTGTTGTTATTGCTTCCATTATGGTTGTTGTGCTCTTTGCTGGTAGCTGTGTTGTTAGCATACTTGCTTGAAACAGTCACATTCAAGTTGCCAATGTTATTGTTCTTCAAAGATACAACATTCATGTTATAATTGGCATTCGCATTGCGGAAGGCACTCTTAGTTCCAGGATCTGAAAACTTGGAAACCAAACTCAAGAGATTGAAGTCAACACTTTCGAACTTATTGTCTTCTTGGTAACCAAATTTGTCTTTTGGCCTGAGCTCGAGAGGATTTTTTGAGAGATCAAGATTATTCATCCGTTCACCCTTAGACCTAGTCTGTTCTGCCAATTTTGTTGCCACCATCATCCACTTGTGGTCCTCAGAAACTTTCGACTGTCCTCGTAGATCGTCCCCCAGTTGCCAAAATGAGAGTTGGCTATCCATATTCTGATCCCTGTCAAGAAAATGATGAATCATCAAAGCACAGAAATATTATCACTTAAGGCAAAGAGCTCTATGGAGTCGTACAAGCATCTTCCTTTTCACTTAAATTGTGACACTTCTACTACAGAATGGCAGTTCAATATTCATATATGCACATAGCAGTCCAAAATTATACACTAATTTAAACAGAGATAAACTAAAGTAAAAGGGAAAAGGCTCAAACATGTAAGCATTAAGCCATATAATAGAATTTACATCATAATTCTACCGAGTATAAAATGGGATTTCCGGTGGTTTATTTTTCCCAAAGAAGACAACCAAAATTTGACAACAAACTATACTAATATTGCTTAAGCAATCACTGTCTCACAAAAAGCTGTAAAATCGTGACAACGCTCAATGTTAATCAAAATCTATTGATGTTGGAAGTAAAAAATTACCACTTTTTGTCGCTCTATAGATTATGTCTCATCATTTTGAATGTTTGAGGAACCAACTGCTAATACAAAATCAATGTCTCCAACAAAAGCAGGGGATGACAGTGATGATGATATTTACTGTACAAATTGATACATTGCATATTACAGAGGATGATCTATGCAATAGACGCCAATGAACAAGTAAGCAGAAAACATAGTTTGAAGTTATCCCACCAAAAACCCCACAAGCTCAAACAATCCATCATAGGTCAAAGACACAGCTCCAATCAAAACAGAAAAATGCTAAAATCGACCATTCAAACCCACTCCATCCAAACCCGCGTCAACTACAAGCTGATTTCCTAGAACTTCATATAGATCCATACGCCAACCACAACAAAGCATCAGCATATACTAAAATTCGAGCTAAAACCAAGTACATGTAGATGAACGATTCAACCATAAGGATTCCAACTACCCAACAATAACCGGCATCCCACCCCCCCCCCCCCCCAAACATTTACACGTTTCCCACCCTCAATCCAACAACACCAACAATAACAGCAACCCAACAAATCAGAAATCAAGAACAGATCTAGCACATTTGATTTTTCTTTTTATTTTTATTTAAAAAATACCCAAAAATATTGAAACAATTAGAGAAAACATTGGATTACTAACCACAAAAATGGGCGGTACCTAAAAATGGGAAGTGGGCGAAGGACGATGGTGGAGACAGATCAGATCTGCAGGGCAGAAAGGAAGAAGAGGCGGGGATGAGAGGCAGGTGAGAGAGGGAGAGGAAAAAGGTGAAACCCTAGATTTGAGGGAAAGAGAAAAAGTCCATATCTTTGCTCCCTCTCTCAATTCATCTTCTTGCTCATCACTTTTAATTTTAAACTTGGTTCAAAACTAGCCCATAAAATATAGACTTAGACTTTGATTATAATAATAGCGGTGGTTTTTAGTTATATTAAATTCGACTTGATTTGACCTCTGGTGCAAAACCCAGCCGATTCCACTCGGAATAAGCCAAGTTAATAAGGCTCGGTGAAAAATCGAGTCAAAAAATAGATAATCGGGTTTTCTTAAAAATTAGATTGGTAATCAAGCTGATTCCGATTTGATTGATCCTGAGCTATCTCGGCTTGGAGTCAGGTGATTTGGTAAGGGTGACAGCACCAGGGAGGACGGAGGGTTGGAGTCGGTTTGGTAAGGGTGGACTAGCGGGGGCGGGGGGCAATGGGGGCTGAGGGGACTGGGAGGGTGTGGCAGACAGAGGGGTCAGGAGGGTGGCTGGGGATGGGGCGGGCCGGCAATAGGGGTTGGTGGCAGTGGTGCCCTAGCTAGGAGACCCCAAGCGAGGGCCTTTGGCCTGCCTTGGTAGAGCACGCAGTAGTGGAGGGACAATGAGATCTTCGAAATGGAGACGGCGGCAGGTGGTGCCCGGGGCAGTATGGTGGAGGTAGAATCACGTCAGGAGGGCGCGTGAACTCGCGATATTCTCTGCGTTGTGGAGACCGAGCAATAGCCGAAAAGGTGGGGGATGACTCAGCAATGTGTTGGCGGTGACCGGTAGTGTCAATCGACAATGGTGCGGCGGTGAGGGGCGACATCGGCGACCTCAATTGGGGCGGCGTTGAAGGTTGGGGGGGGGGTGGTGGGGGCTGGAGAAGTGTAGGGAGGGAAAATAGGTCAATGACAATATTACAAATAAAAGTTAATTTGAATCGGACTCGAGTCAAAAATAATAACTATCTCGTAATAAATCCAAAAATAAAAAAATCTCATAAAAAACACACCATAAAATTACAATGATATATTTTACAAATAATAACTCACCTAAATTGCCCACTGATTTTGACCAATTCAAATAAATTGATACTTGCCCAATTTGTTATGAATCGGTCCGATTCAGTGAGTCTATTTCAATCCGATTCAACGTATGATTCCAATTTTTACAATTATGGATTTGCCTCAAAAAGGAGAAAGAATCCCCACCTTTGTCTCTCTCAATTCATCTTCTTGCTCATCAATGTCGGGTGCGACTCGTGACTTGACTCAATTCAAGCTTGATTAATTTTAAACTCGATTCAAAACTCGCCATTAAAATATCAACTTAGACCGGTTACAATAGAAACGGTTTCGAGTTATATCAAATTCGATTTGATTTGACTCGAAAAACTTGATTTGGCTTAAAACTTTGCTTAAATTGACTCGATGCATAATGTAAACTTTTAATAAATCTTTAACAATATATGTATAATATAATGTTAAAGATGATAATTTTGTATAAAAATAATTAAATCAAAACAATTTAATGGTTATTATATAACTATCAATTATGAAGAATATTATTTATATTTTTATAAAAAATATAAATAAAAATATTATATTATAGAGATTAAACTAGATCTCTAAATTCATGCTAATGAAACTCGAACAAGACCAATGCTCGACTTGAACTCAATTAAGCTCGACTCAAACTCGATTAGGTTTGACTCAAACTTAAAATAAAATAACTTGGTTCGAAACCATATAACTCAAAAATTCAATTCGTTTATTAAATGACCCAAGTGGCTGACCCTACTTGTATACTGCGCCACCCGCGAGCATCTTAACCACGGCATCGACAAGTGGCGCACGAGGGACATTTTTATCATATACCACATTTGCCCTTGGTGTAGCACATGCCATTTCTTGGAGCATATTTGTCACTAATCATGACTATAGTCCATTGCGTGCGCCATCACACGCTCAGCTCACCGTTGATGGTCGAGCTCATCGGCAGCCGCCATCAAATGCGTTTCTAAATGTGAGCGATTGTGGTCACCACAATACCCACTTTTAGGCTAATTAGGTTTTTAAATGTATTAGTCCATTATTATATGCATTTTAATCGAGCGAGTCAAAATGGCATTGTTCAGCTCAATTTTTAACTTGTCTGCCCATGAGTTCGAAGAACTGAAAATATTAGAACTTGAATTTTATTTTTATTTGGTTTCAAATTAATCATATGTGGGCTTAATTCGATCAGATCAAGCTTTATGACATCCTATCGCAGGTATAGAAGCTAAAACAAAGGGAGTGGTGCCGGTTTGATCATTGATCCCCGCTAACGCGCTTACTTTACCATTTTAACATGTGGGCGTCCAAATGCACAGTAAAACAAAAGCGCCTGAGACTACGTGCCATTCCATTCATTGTTTGAACAGGGGAAACAATCCCTTTCACACAACCCAATAAATATTAAGATATACATTATATACAACAGACCGTCTCCTTAATTAGATACCAGATCATGTTCAATAGGTAGCACGTCATCAGGTGTCCCCAAAACCCGACACTTCCATGTCAAGTCATGGACGGAGCATTTCATACAACAGCCAACACAGCAAACATGGGCCACGGGACATCCTCGAATAGTTATTCAAAGACGAATAGACCACATGATCAATAAGTTCTCAAAAAAGATCTCCATTACAGAGGTACATAAGCATTATACACAGCAAAAAATAAAATAGACAACATGAGCAACCTGATACTAGCCAGCTGAATGATCAGAGCATGCTGTTGGAGGTATAAATTTTGACGAAAAAAATATATTGGGAAAAAACACTCAACAAAGATGGACTCAATAGAATCCTATGAACACACCCAGTCTATCATGCACAAGCACAACTACGGTAGTAATCGTTAAGGCTAAAGTGTTTCCCTCTATTCACCTATCCAGTCGTACACATGTGGACATCACATCGCTCAGCTCAGCCACAATGGCAGCTAAAAGAAACAAGAATGCTTCAGCACAAGATGAATGCTTTAAACTGCCCTACACCTACAAAAATCCACCTTCCAAACTCGAGCAGCTACATCCGTACCCCGTGATCAAATTCTTTCCTCTTTCCACATGAAAATATGGCACAAGTCATGAACCCAACCAAATGGTGCTTCTATCTGAACACCCACCGTATGAGATTAGTAGCCGCTGGCCATTGGTGGCATGCCAAATGGTGGCATAGGAGGCATTCCCATGCCTCCCATTTGTGGAGGGGGCGCAAATGCTCCAACTCCAGGACCACCCATTCCGGGCGGTGGTGGTAGAGCAAGTGGCAGCAATTGTGCATACATATTCTGCATACAAGTGAAACAATCACATTAACTCACAAGTCATAACATAGGGTAAACTTGTGGGAAAGAAAATTTACAAAAATTAATCTACCTGTTGTGCAATTATATCTTTCTCTTCCTGCTCTTTAGCTTTCACTTCACTTTGTGCTTCAATTTTGTCCTTGATAAGTTCATCAACTTTGCCTGTGTACTCGCGGATGAACTGAAAGAACATCCAAAATTATATAAAATAGGAGGTTAAAAAAAGACAATGAAATAACAAAATGGGAGTTTGCTTACCTGCAGCAGATAGGGGAAGGCAAAGTCAATCATGTTGTTCATCCATGCCATTTCAAGGGCAATATCAGGCCTGATTAACTCGTAACATATAAAGAGACACGAAGCAAAACATTCCTTCTTTCCCTGCAATTTTTTTTTTTGATACATAAAGTTATCAAGGATCTTGCATATAAAAGCTATAATCCTATAATGTAACAATCATCCTATTCAATAAATCTATTGCTCCAAGGACAAGAAATTTAAAAGCCAATACCTGTTCAATGAAATAAAACAGCAACTCCTCAGCTAGCTCACGGTCTCCAGATTGAGAGGCTGTTTCCATGGCATCTTTGTAAAGATTGTCCTTCTTTGACAATGCAATAGACTGCTTCCATCTTCCCGCCTTCTTATAAATATAAGATGCGACACGTCTCATCTCCAGAAGCTCATGTTTCTCAATCTGCTCATGATCAAAATGTCAGAAACAAAGTTACACTACCTACATTACCACATTAAGATCTTTTATTGTTGATCATGATCAAGAACAATAGTCAATATCAAATTGATAACGTTTTTTAAATTAATAAATTTTGCCACTAATGTTAGAATAGAGGTTAAACCTTTTGCGCAAGGCCAATCTGATCATAATTGTCATGCATGTCAATTGACTCTCGTAATCTGTCATAGTCCTCTTCCTCGACATAGATTTCATTCAAAGCCTCATTGACAGCAGACACATTGTTGCTTTGTACAGCAACCATGTACGGTTTGACAAGACGAAGATGGCCAGCCTAAATCAATTAACAGTAAAACATTTAAGTACATTATACTCAAGAGACAGAGTTAAACAAATGAAGAAAAAGAAAACCAAGTACCTTCCGCATAATGTCAACTACACGTGTATGGTCCACTTTAAGAGCAAGCACATTTAGGAGATCATTGATAAGATCAGGGTGTTCCTGTAAGTAGAAATGAACTGCTTTGTAGTATAGCTCTACATTTGCAACTTTGACAGCAACATCCTTGAACTGCATGTGGTCCCATGCTTCTGGCGAATGGTTCATGATGGTAGTAGCAGCATTGTCAAACTCATCATATTGAATATACAAATAAGTTAGCTCATTCCAGTGCTGCTGCTCGTCACAAGCACGTATAAGTTTAGGAATGTTAAGACGAGAAGAAAAGAGTTTGATATGTTCCATAAGTTTCTCATGCCGATATCTAGCATACAACACTCCAAGCTCAGTAAAGATCCCCATGTGCGCCCGTTCCAACCCAAGTCCACTCTCCATCAGAGAGATCAGCTCATTGAAGCACCCTCTGTTTTGATAGTAGTCACTCACCTCCTCCAAGTCATCCACCTAAAACAAGCATTGGCACCTATAAGCAACTACAATGGCTAATAGTTGATAATGTCAATGATAATCAGACATGAAAAAAGAGTCACCTGTACAATGATGTTTAGCCCACATATCTGAGCCAATCTGAACTCTTCTGCATCAACACATGCAAAACAGACTTCCTTCCATGTCTTAGAGCTGTTAGCCTTTCTAGCAGCATCCACAGCACCTTGAAACTGCTTTAGCTTAACAAGGGTAACTGCTAATTTAGCCCAGTTGGAGATGAATGCGTATATGATCTTTGCAGCTTCATACAAGGCTTCATCATAAAGGCGGTCTCCAACATTTGGAAGATTAGCAACATTGGGACTAAGAATAAACTCTTCAATCTCCCCAAGCCGGTCAATCTTTGCATAAGCATAGATGAGCTCAGTGTCCACCTTAGGCTCCTTCAATTTTTGCCTAACCATCAGAAGGTACCGCACCAAATCATGGTATACATTTGCATCCTCAGCACACCGAATAACATCCAAAAACTGAGTAGCATCGTCTGCCCGTATAAATGATTCAATGGCCTCACTGACCAACCCTTCCCTAAGCTGAGCCTTTGCCACTTGGCTCCAAACAGCATCTTCTTCAACACGGAAGGCGAACTCAACAGCTCTGTCAATACTGCGGATGTTGTCCAAAAGAACATTCACTGCTTCCACATTCAAATTGAACTTTTTGAAGATTGCAAATGCCTCTTCATATAAAGCTGCTTCAACAGCAACCTCACCAACAGCAGGCCCATCAAAATTGTCTAATCTATTGACGTAATCCATGACTCTAGATGGATCGGCTTTGATGGCTGTGAGGATAAGCAAATTTTGTAAGTTGGAATTCCCACTGAAGGCTGAATTTTGAAGAACAATCTTTTCAAGAAGTTCAATCAGTTCATGAGGAAGATCAGCTGTCATAAAGGCTTTTACAGCCGCCGACACTTGCTCAGGACTTTTGCTTTCAGGCAAGGCAGTTGATACAACTTGATCAATAAGCTGTCTCCTAAACTCATTTTCAGGACTAAGAACTTTCTCCCAAAGTTCAGGATCCATCCTTTCAACAACATACCTGAAAGAAAATACCCAGTTAATTCCAGTCATAAAAGTATTCCAACCTAGAAAAATGAGAATCAAAATACTGCAAAAATGCACACCTGGCCTGAAGTTTGAACAGTGAATTCTTGTTTGTGACATTAATAAGCTCATCATCACACTGCCCTCTACGGTAAGCAACAACAGCCAAGGTGGGATCTCGTTTCTCACAATATTTACCAACAACACGAGAATCATAGTATGGGTTGGTGGTGAGGAAGTGCTCTGGATTATTGTTGCTATCTATCATAATTTTACCCAAAGCATTGTGAACATGCACGTCTTGGCTACCCTCATTCACAAGATGCTCCAGAAACTGTGTAAGTAGCTGCAATCGATTCCTGGAATACAAGAAATGACAGCATTTATGTTAATTACCAACAAAATGAAGGAATGAAAGAGCAAGATTACAAGGGCAGATGCAGAACCTTTTCTCACACTCGTCAACAAGGGGTTCCACAGGTAGGAGGGATCGAACAGAAAGAATGAGACCTTTTATGAAGTCTTCAGGGCACTCATCATCTAGCAGCTGCCCAACAACTAGGGGTGCATTTCCAGGGTTGACCTGTCACCATAAAAGATTCAACTATCTACCCATTGTTCTCATTCAGTAACAAATCATGGAAATGCTACAAAATCTCACCTTCTGAACATAGCCTTCAATGTAGCGAAGCATGTTATTCGTATACAGATAATGGGTCAAATCTGGGACAAACCCAAAACGATCACAGACATTAATAAGAGGACGAGCATCTGGAAGTTTAGCTTCCATCAAGAAATTTTTTGTCTTTTCAGGATCATAGAAATTTGATTCTCTAGTGACACGCTCAACCTCCTTAATCTGTCCAGTTCTAGCAGCTGCCTCTATGTACTTAAAATGTATGTCTGGATCCTCACTGCTCATCACAACACAAAACAACAAAAGGAACATTAATTATTTTGCACCATGGTTGCTTGAACTGCAAACTGGCCATTGAGCTGTCATCTTCCTCTGAGACACAAACAAAATAAAGCAACACAGTACACACCTCAAGCTCAAGTATGACCCCAGGAAAAAATATAAACCTTCATATGACTTAAATTGCTCAAAAAGTCTTATACAAGCATCCACACCTAACTGCTCAGAATACTCTTTGGCCGTCTGCAAATTTGAATTACAGTAACTATCCAACAGACAAAATTGTAAAAAATGGCATGCCAAAAGAAAATCTAAAAGATTGGCACTTATAAATGAATAAATGTATAGTTGCATTTTGTGTAAATACCTGAACTATTATTTGCAGGTTCCCCCTCAAATTAACAAGCAAAAGATCTTTCATACACTCTAAAGCCCATTCTCTTGAAAGTGTCCCAAAAAATTCCACAAGTGCCTGAAAATAGAAAAGTGCTGTCAAAACGCTCACTGACCTGTTGGGTTAAGAAAAAGAATTCCAAAAAACAAACCTGTGGTTCAATGGCATGGGTATTCACAATGACACGCTTAATATCAGGAAGCTCCGAGTAATGCTGCATAAGATCAGGAAGTTTACATTGAACAATATAGTAAACTTTCTGTAGATGAAAAAATGGTTGTTTATAACTGGCATACCTGCAAAGCCCTCACATATAAACCAGCTTTTTCACATAGCTGTGCAATCCGAGGTCGGTCATAGTGGCTAAACATGCCGTTTGCCAGTATGGCATCAGCTACATTAGGAAATGTCACCAGATTGATTTCTAAGACCTGGTATCAAAGAATATTATCGCAATTATTCAAAATAAAAATTAAAAGAAAAAGAAAAAGAAATCAAAATTTTGCAATATCACCTTCGTCTGGAGGAATCCATGATCTGGTAGATTAGGCTTTAGGACATCAAGCAAGAAGGCAGTTGCTTCACGGATCAAGTTCCTCTGGCACAGTCACACAAAGAAAGATAAATTCCAAAATGAATGGATAAATATAAAGTACATAAAATGTAAAAAAGTAATACATCTTTCATATACCAATATACAAAAACAAATACACCTATATGCATGTTTATATAGAAGAAATGTAACCTGAGCCTCAGTGCGGTAAAAACAATTTTGGCAAAAAAAATTTCAGCACTTTGTGCTCTTTCAGGCAACTCAAAGGCCAAATTTACCTCTAACCCACCTAAAAAAATCAAAAAACCTATTCCAGCACCTTGTTTCAACTGGAAACAAAGGAACAGAATTTGTGTCAATCTCTCATTGTCTTCACCTTTCACCCCATCTCTTTGCCTCCCCAGAATCACCTTGATACGCATGGAAGAGACACCCAAAGGAGCCATCTTCACCCCAAGTGTATCAAACAGCCTGGAATACAATCCCTCTCTCCTACGTGCACTGCAACAACTCTCCTTAAAAATCACTAGTATTAAACTGTGACTATTCAGAATCAGCAGCCTATCTAAACCATGAACTGTCATGTTAACTGGCATCTTACTACCACAAGACCGGTGAAAGGCCAAATTTTTCAGGACACAGTATAAACACTTCAAAGTGTTTATTCATCTGTACAAACAATAAAAGAATACAAGTTCTATACTTAAGTTTGCAGCCATAAACAACGTTAAATACTAACAGTTTATCCTAGTGGACAACAACAAAATACCCTGAAAATATACTCATTCTAAATGGTTCTAGCTTGACCCCAAAAAAAAAAAGATGAATCCCTGGAAAATAAATCACAATACAAGGATGCTACAGCGAATGTGGGCTCAGACCACCCTTAGGACTGGCCGCACATGAAGAACCATTTATTTCAGTACAACATAAAATTTGTACTCCATTTTAGTGCTTGTGAAAAAACCACAGTTTTTGGAAGTAATAATTTCAGCCATGTTACATAACTGCAAAATGAAATATGTAACACAACTTTGTACCTGAAGAAATAGATCTGTGATGGTATTGTAGTCAATTGGGCAGCCACCTTCCATTTGAGACAGCATAAGTGCAAAGTTAACAGCTCCCTACCACCAAAAGGCAAGTTTTATAAAAAAATTACCCATAAAAGCCAATAGCTCATCTATTTTACGAGAAAAAAGTCAGTAACAAAAGAAACTCTTAAATCATTAACCAAAAAAAGAAACAACATAACAGTCAACAATGACAAATCCCAAAGAGCATACAGATGGCTGCAGGATTGCAATAACTGTTCCACCAAATCTATATGGCAACTAAATATGAATTCGAAAATGCAAAAGAAAAAAAAAAAAAACAAACTACCTGAGGATCTGTTCTCAAAATTGTTTGAAGAAGGAAGAGGTAATCAGGGGTATAGCCGACCTATAATAAAGAAGCACAAGTGACATAATACATATATAGATGACAGGAAACAAAATAAAATGCATATATAGAATTATATTATGGCGACAGAAATTGCATGGTTTAGAACTATTATGACACAGATAACTAAGAAGAACCAGCACACAGATACCTGTTTCGAATATATAAGAATTTTATCAAATTCTCTGCGTTCAGCAAAAGCAGCAACAACTTTTGGGGTGGCCCTTGCCTTGATGTATATTTTCAGTGCAAGGTCATTATCAACAGTCTACAAGAAAAGACATCTTAGTATCAAAAGAATGTAAAGCTACATAACTATAGAAAAGAGAAGGCTTAATTACAGCTGCTAAACATGCACAAAGAAATTAACATAATAACTGAAATTAATCAAAGATGGAGCAAAGTTCTACATAAGCCATTAAGGTGGTACACTCAACAATTAATCAAAAAAATTACCAACAGACCTTGACAAGGTCCCCAAGTTCCTCACTGCATTCCAGCTTATCTTCAGCCAACCAATTTTCTAATAAATTCTTCTTGTTCTGGTTGACGACCAGACGTGACAATTCCAAAGATTCAAAAGCATTAAGCTTTCCTTTAGTCAAAAGGGTACCAAAGTATTGCAATAACGGAGGCGTTTGGCCAGACTGCACTGGAACACTCTGAACAAAATAGATAAGATATTATAAGCACACCTTTAACAAAACAAGACAAAGAAATAGAGTAAAAAACAGAGTCTTTCATGAAAAACTTAAATCCAATTGACAGGAATAAAAACCTGAAATTTTGCAACAGTTTCAGGTGTCCGAAGAATGCCCTGTGGAGAATCTGCAGCAAGCTCTGCAGCTTCCTTGTACTTTGTTTGCGAAAATAGTTCTTGAAACCGTTGTACAACCTGTGGATATAAAAACATGAAGTACAAGTACTGCCAATACAGAATACATTCTGAAACTTATGAAGCAGACAAAAAATATTAATGAAGTATCAGTTACCAAGTTCTCTGCCCCTGGAAGGTTGCCCCTTTTAGCAAGATTAATAGCAAGCTCTAAGTTATTTAACTGAATTTACACAGAAAACAGATTGGTGAAAAAAACTGAGTTTTGTCAAGAAAAGTTATAAAGAAAAAGAAACGTTTTCACACCTGGGTGCTGACAAAAGGCACAAGAGTGGTTTCATTAACAGTTGCAAGTAGAACCTGTCCTCTCCTATTCACAGCATAAAATCCACCGACAGAGGTGGCTTCTGTAGTCAAAAAGATAGGATCTGGGCTGATCCTATTTCTATACACGGCTGCAGCAGTTTCAAGATCATACACAAATAGCAAGCCCAATTTTGTGATCACATATATCAAACTGAATTTGCTTGATATCTGAGACAAAAGTAATGAGCAAAATTCAATATGTATTAGCTGCACTATCTTAGTCAGTTTATTGAGCCAAAAAAATTACCTGCATGGCTACTGGAAAATCATCTGCAAAATCTGGAGGGAAAAAAAGATCTGCTTGCTTCTTTGAAAAGCCAGGTTTGCCTGAATTAAGGCAGCAAAATGACAAAGTTTAGGTGCCGATCATATGCAGTAGATATTAGATTGGTTAGTAAATAGTTTGATAAAATATGCATAAAAGCATTCCAAACAACCGGGTTGTGAGCCAAGCTCAATCACATGTAATTTTGAGGTAATTTGTCCAGCATTGGTGGTTTTTGATGCGAAACAAATCAAGGTCGATGGAGTTTCATTTCCAGCCACCTGTTTATGTATGAGAACCAATCATATATTTCCCCAATTAAAAACCAGAAGGTAAAGTTTAAAATTGCAAAGAGGAGAAAGCAAACAAGCAAGCAAGCGAGCAAGAAGATGCCTACTTTAAACGTGGCAAAGGATGCAGCATGAGCTTCTAGGGCTTGACTGCGTTGCTGATCCACAGAATAAAGTTGCATGTTCCCTTTAACCAGTTGTGGCCTCTACAATTTACATTGTAAAATAGAAGTCACTTACAGAAACAGAAAAACAAAACAAAACAAAAAGAGCAAAAAATAAATTTGTGCAAAGGATTCAGAACTATATATTCAAAGACTACAAATCAACAAGGAATCCACCAAAGTACTTGGTTCATTCTTTCAACAAGCAGTAGTTAACCGTACAATAGCCAAAAAATTTGGTAGACACTGATAACCCGCAAAGCCAAAATGTTAGCTTGGTCGCTTAAAGGTTCTAAAAGAGAATGCACTTGATAATGCAGGTATGTATAAATTTTAAAATTGGTAAAATAAACTATTAAATGTCCCAAATAAAACAAACTTGCTTTGCTTTATGCAGATATTCATGTAAGCAATCAACAAGATTGGTTTCCACCTTGTATAGTGGACATCAATGATGCGAAGCTGGTTTTCCTCACCAAATTATGCAAAAACTATTCGTTGTGAAATTCCTGTTTAATCTTCCTCTCAATGATATATGAAATCGTTTACAGACTCAAAAAGTGTCATGTCCAGTTAATGCCTGTTCAAGGTCAGATCACATACCTCGGCGGCACCAGGAGCAATTCCTATCAAAATAAGCCATTTTTCCGATGGATCACAACGGTAATTAATTATCTGATTATTTGTCAAATTAGCTGTCCTATCAAACATCCTTACAGGCTCAGAATCACCTATATTGTGAAAGAGATGGTTATATTACAGGGACTACAGTAAGATATCGATACAACAATAAGTTTTATTTACAATACGTACAATACCTTCTATCGACCAGTGATAGACTGTTGTTTGGGTCACCAAACCCAACATTTTAGGGGTGATCCACTTCCAAAAGACAACCTAGACATATAAAGGAAGTGATTAGACTCAGAAGATGTCACGAGTCAGCAACATGCTTTAGAACAGAAGCCATTGTGAATACAAACTCTGAGAAAATACACTCAACCTGCTCAGGCATTTGATGTGACTTCATTTTTGTCTTCGACTCAATGTTGAATATTTGTAGGTGATCTTGTGTGGTCCCCGGAAGTAGTGCTTCATAAAGATAGTTAATTGTCAATCACAGCCCAGAACTAAAGATAATGAGTTCAAAAATTTTCTGACAATGTAAGTAGACCTATACTATGGATCACAACCAGAGAATAACACACATGGTTCCTATTTTGCTACTTGAGAAAAATGTCTTGTGATTTGGTGAAAAAAGTACGCATGATCTTATTCTTCATAACAGATATGGCAGACTGAGCAGGCAAAGAAAAGCACATGCCCCTGATGGCTAAGTGGACGGGAGGAAAACCACATAAACATCAATTCCTTCTACGCTTTGGTCAAGGAAAATCATTTGTATTACCTCGACAGCATGCGACTCAAAATCATTTGTATTACCTCAGCCAGAACACTTAAAGATAATTGTTTCACAACATCAAACCTTAGGGACTAACCAATATGACCAAATATCTTATCAGCTCATCAATCAACCAATCATTTCGACCACTAAATGTCACTTTGTTGAGCTTTGCATTAAAAAGCCAATTCTGTGTGCATCAGCTTTTGCTCTATGTGCTTCCTAAAGACATTCTACAGACAGATCACACAACACCTCATCCACTATATATAGAAAGATAAAACAACGATCTCACAATAACTATAACGATACATACAAATGTAAATGGTAGCAAAATGAGGCATAGAATGTTAAAAAAAAAAAAACCTTTGAGAGCGAGAATTCTGCTATTGGGATTCATGAGAGCTGAGTCTGCCGTAATTGGTCTCCTCAAAGGCTGCATCGGCATACTCATGTCAATGATAACAACACTATTTTGAGGCGAAGTTTCTCTGACGCATATGTACTTGTCAGATTCCATCGTCACATGAGTAAAGGTAATGAACTGAGGGTTGATCCCGAGGCTCGTCAGCTGCAAACGAAAATCACCATCACAATTCAATCATGATCCAAATCACGCTACAACACACTCCACAGATCTCTACAAATCACACAAACCACTGAACAACACAACCGAAAAGCCACGCAGATCTTAAAAACAAAAACAATCCAGCACAATTCGCATCCCCAGACAACCCGCAGACCCCAACCGCAACCGCTTCAAACCCTAAGAGCAAAAAAAAAGTCCCCCGCAACATTCGACCCGTATCGCGCATCCCCGACAACAAACGAAGAAATCAAGCATCAAAACAACCAACGAAAAAAAATGGCGGATCGGCGGGAGAGGGAGATCGGGGGTACTCACAGTCAAGGCCTCCTTCATGGCGATGGGGGCGGTGGCGGCGGCCATGGCGGGTGGATCGGAGGATCACCCACCAAAGAGAGGAGGGGTGGGAGCAGATCTGAAGGAGGAGATGGTGGAGATGGAGATCTGGCGAAGAAGAAGAGAGCGAGGGTTTGGATCGAAAAGCGGTTCGGCTTGGGTTTTGCATTTCTCGGTGGCCTCTTTCTTTGCTGGAATTCCACTGGTTCGGACCAGCTCTGAGGTCGGGTTGGGCTACATTGATATTTTTTGATAGCCGATGTGACCTATTTTGATTTACGAGTTTGCATTTACCATGCATGAGGAGACTTATAGAGATAAATTTTAATTTTATATATAATTTTTTATTGTAAAACGAGATAAAATAAATTATAATAATTTAATATTTTAGATATAAACTCTGATTAACTTAAAAGATATATTTTGTTTGAATAAAAAATGAATTATAATTATTTAATTTTTTTATTATATTTATGCAAGATAATTAAACAGATTCTTATTAATAGAGAGTAAAAAATTAGGTTTAGTCGGATTCAAACCCATAATTTTCTATCATGAAAGATATTTTTATTATTTTTTAAAAAAAATGAGGTTAGCGAGATTCGAACTCGTAACCATTTTTAGTAAGTATTTTTATTATATTTTTAAAAATTTTCTTATATTTAAATTGACTATTTCTCCTACTTTTAATCTCAGTCTAGTATTGAACTCTCTTTTTATTCATAAGAGTAGATAATTATTTTTTAACCTTTTATTCAAAATATGTTGTATATATATTGGGTTATGGGTTTATAGTTTCAGATTTAGAATTTCTATTCATATATGGTAAAGGAAATTTTGTAACGATAAATTATGGGTCAAAGGTAAAAAATATTAAAAATTAAAAATTTGATGGATGGATTTACATTGTATGTGAGTTTTGCTATTGCTATGGGGATGCCTGGAAGAAGAAAGATAAATCATAACAAAGGATGGAAAGTAAAAAACGTTTTGTAGGAGTATTGTGATAAAGGTATTGAGGGTTCAAGTAATATAAAGATATGGAGGGTTTTGGTTGAATCTAAAAATTTTGTGCCTACTTGAAATGGAGATTTGATTAAGAAAGAACTAGAGAAATGCAATAGTTTACAGAAAAAATTGGTTTGTTAATTGCTCTTTCAATGGTTTTTTTTTTTTGGTAATCTATAATTTGGATCCGTCTAAGATAAAAGGTTGAAAACAAATTTCCAACATTTAAATATTTACCTGATCTATAAATTGTATTATTTTATAATCAGATTAGATGTTTATCAGACTTCAATAAACCAATTTAAATTTAAATTATATGTGATAGACTATTGAATTCGTATTTTGGCTTATTCGAACCCTTAAGTGTGCGATAATTTATAATTAATTTGTATTTTTTTCCACAGGATTACGTGTCTATTAAAAACAACAGATTTTCTTTTGGGTCGACATTATAGTTTTGAGACGTTTGACATCAGTGGATTGCAGCATCTACATTTGGTCATCAAGACAATGAGTTGTTTTGAAGAATTCTTTTCTCTTCCAAAAGAATATAATTTACAAACAAAATATGATATGCGTACTTCTGTTCACTTTTGAAGGTTAAAAGTTGTTCCACGAAGTCAGGTTTCAGCTGTTGGGCCATTCGCAAGTTGGTACAATAACTAATATTTAAGAGTAATATAGGACTTTTCAAGCTTTCAAAATGCAACAAACTTCATGAAATTTTTATGTCTGCAACTCAAGTTACATAACTCCATAGCTCCCTTAGGAATATGGCGAATATTGTTTGACTATATATATATTGTTGAACATAGTTTAGAATACAGCCGATACAGAGAAAAATCCAAATCTATGTTTATATTGTATTAAGAAAAATTAATAGAGAATCCTAATCAAATAAGGATGTTTTAAAATAGTTTTTATAAGGGTAGGAGTCTTATATTATTTATGCATAAGACTCCCCGTATAATTGTACGTGACTTTTGATGGTCACGTTGGAGAGACTTGCGGTTCTATTCTCTAGGGTGTTTTATAATTGAGACTTTTATAGATTTATGTCATAAAAAACTGATCTCTCCTAGTGAAAATCAAACCAACCTGTAAAGTAACATTTAATTATGTCGATCTAATTCCATTGTAAAAGTATATCTACGCTATTTTTGCCACCATCATAAAGGACATGCTCGATATTATTTGGCACTTACATGTTATTGATGTGAAGTGGCCACGTATGAATGCTGCACCTTGTCCATTAAATACTAAAATATAGGATTATTTAGTGTCCGTGAAAGTCTTTCTTGAGATAGGATTTCCCCTATATTTTATTGGTTGAATATTGACCATTCATTTTTGTTGTAAGAATTATGAATCTGGTTAAATAAAATGAGTATTAATTGCTTCAAGTCGTAATGTTTGATTGATACTATGATTTGAAGAAATCATTAACCAGAAGAGGACTTGGTAGAACCTCTTTCATGTATTATATTGTCAATATATTGCCAATATGTGAGTATTGCTTGTCTTTCTAGAGCTCATATTCCATTATTATTTTTTCATTTTCACATCTATGTACTTTTAGATTAGGGCAAAACAAGTTATTAAAATATCTCATCACTTTTATTGATAATTTCATACATTTTGATATTATATACCTAATTTTGCAAAGGTACGAAACTTTAGTATAAGTCCAAAATTTTTGGCATATGTCTGGAAATAAATAAAATACCAAAACTCAAAGCCTTATGTGTCAATTGAGGCAAAAAGATCTTTTCGATTAGCTCAAAGAGTAATGCGAAGAAAATGGGCTTACATAACTGATAATTTCTCCTTTTTATACTCTAGTAACAATGATGTTGTAGAGTAGAGAAATAAAATACTTTTTGAAAAAATGTTAAGCCTATGTAGGCTAATCTCAATTTTGCTATGGGAGGTGACTTTATTGACCACATCTATTTACTTAACTAGATGCCTTTTTAATAAGTTTCTTCCATGTAGAATGAGTAAATGATGGATTAAAAACTCTGATCTTTCTCATTTATGGGCAAGTTGGGTCTATAGATAAATAAATAAATATATATATATATATATATATATATATATGTGTGTGTGTGTGTGTGTGTGTGTGTGTGTGTGTGTGTGTGTGTGTGTGTGTTTCTTAGATACAATAAACACTCTAATGGGAAGTGGTAATAAATGAACATGCTTATGGAAGAATGAGATGTCAAACATGTAGAATAACTTTTCACCAAGAGATAATGCTTATTTGGATCTTAATCTTTTTGAGATTGAAGATTATGTTACCGGCAATGCTTTATTTTAATTTATTTTTGCAAGTTGAAATAATGAGGAATTTCATCCTAGTGGAAGCAGAATGAATATTTAAATTTCTAAAGGACATTACATTGTATATGAGTACCCTACTCTTCGACATCATTTTGATGTTGAGATGAAAACTTTTGTGCCATATAGGGAAGCTTAAAATGGTTTATCTCAAGAGAAAGATAAACCAAAGACAATTTATATGAAATTATCAAGTTCAACTAGTATGAGTGGAAAAATATAATGGAAATGATATAGAGTCACTTTGAATCAATAAAGTTTGGACTCTAGTCGACTCCTTAAAAATGAATTGATATTAAAAGGCATTATTTACGAGGAACTTTATTTTCCTCTAGTTTGAGCTACCTTAGTTTGCCTAGTTATTATTGATAGAAACACATTTTTAATATGGAATTATATTTTAATGAACGCTAATTTGCCAATTTTGCATGAAGAGTTGGATGAGTAATTATGCAACAACTTGATGGGTTGGTTGTACTATAGAAGTATAACGACTCGACCCAAAGTACAATATAATAGGGTCTAAGTCATCTCTTTCAAAAAGTGGTTAACCACGTTTGAAGAGATGAATTAGGCCCTATTATGTTGCACTTTGGGCTGAGTCATATACAAATAACATCAGAACAGCTTGGTTCTGTATTAGACAGTGGGCTGGACTAAAGACGTTGACTAGACTACTCGTCACAGGCTCTATAAAAGTCACATAGGTTAAGGCTAGCAACAAGCCAAGTGTAGGAATTTCAAGGATAGAAATTTTCTAACGTAAGTGGATTGTGAGATCCGTTAAATTAGTCTCACATCTAATACTTAATGGGGCAAGATTCATGTTTATAAGTGAGAATGATTATAGATCTTTAATTTAATTAACCACTTTTGAAGAGATAAATTAAACCTATTATGCTGCATTTTGGGTTGAGTCATTATAAAAGAGAGCATGATTTTACTAGCTTCACAATATAGTGTATGGTCTGAAGTAATCGTCCATTTAGTAGAATTTTGTTTCTACAAAACCATTTTTTTATAGTTCATGATGATATTAATAGAAGCTAATGGGAAAGCCTTATTCCCTGAGCTATCTTTTGGATTAAGAGAGGCCCGTGACACCTATTGCAAGTCCCTGTTGGGGGCCCAAAGATTTTTCCCTAACAATTAAAGTATTGTTTATTTAATATAAAACATTCAAATAGTTGATTTGTAATTCTATCTCTTAATGTTGATAATATTTTGTTACCCAATTATAATGATGTGTGTCTCCTTTTTTTAAAGATTGGTTGTCCTCAATTTTTGAATTGGAGGACATGATTATAAAACTAAAATTAATTTGGCAAAATTGTTTGAAGAGGTTGTTTTCTTTGTCAAAAGAATCTTATATTGTAGAAGGTTGGTAAACGATTCAATATGAGATTATTAAAGCCAAAGATACATAGTAACAAAAGGTTAACATATGCAATTTTTAATATTACTCAAGATATGAAGCGATAAATGAATAAAATTCTTGTTCTTATTGGAGTTGATAACTTTATGTATGTCATGATATGCATTAGACTATATATAGCCTAAGTAGGACTTGTGAGCTGATATCATTTTGATATAAGTCCATCTTATTATAAGTTGTGAAAGGATCTTGAGAGCTCTTCAACTATTTTCTTCTGTATAGAGAATTAAGCATGGTTTACATATTGATTGAGCTAGTATTTTTTATTGTCTATCTAGAAATAAACATGTATCGTTTGTTAAACCATGAGAGCAAAACTTTAGCTTATGCTAGAACAATGGAACTCGGTTACAATTAGTTTTTCATAATTTGGGTAGTCATTTTAGTGCTTGGCTCTATAAATGTTTATTGTGATGATGATGTTGCGATCATTTACATTGAATATACCAAATATTCATTTGATTTGAAAGACCGACAAACTGATTTGATGCTTGCTAGTCTCACTGAGTTATTGGTGGGTGCGATCTTTCTCTTAGGGTCCATCGTCATCTACTTCAAGTCGACCTGGTCTTAGCTAACAAAAAGACGTGAGCTCCTCAAAACGTGCAAGGGGATCCTAATCTATATAACACGTGCAAGAATGCCAATAAATGCGATTGGCTTTGCATTCACAACATTGGAAAAAAAAACACATACCGAGGGTGGTAGACAGCTAGGACCTACAGGAGCGGAAAAACAAACGTGATCACTTTAACTTTAAGCTAAAGTAAGAGCAAAAGCAAGTGCTCCATTGCGCAAAGATAGTGCAAAGTGCACACTGAGTCTCCTTGCTCTCGCTATTGCTTTAGCTCGTTCCGCTCCTTTAGCGCAATCTAATAATAAAATATGGACTAAATGAGCTAATGAATTATGTAGTTGTTACAAAGAGTTTATTAATGAAGTTTGTGGCCCACCTATAAGAGAGTGGTCTTTCTGGATTGGTCTTTCTATGTCACCACCTCCCATCTATCTACACATTCAATCAAGGTTGTCGCGGTGAAGCTATATTCAAGGTGTACACGTGAGCAATATCTCTCAACAAGATTGATCCGTTTGGATCTTGGTCCATGATGGCCTTTTTATTGATTTTAATGATTGAATTTTTCTATGAATGGAAAAGGGGTGCTTCGGATCGAGAGTAACCTCTAGTGATAGGGCAAAAATAGGGGGAGGATAAAGAAAAAAGGATGCCTATATTAAATTAATTGATTCGTCATGGTAGAGAAGGAAAACAATGCACATAGCCATACTTGAGCTTCGAATCAATTTCCCTAGAAGCAGGAGTATGCCCACGTGTTTCGACGAGAACATAAAAAAACCTAATTCAACTCCACATAAAACCAAACATATTGATGTCTAATTTAATTTTACTACAGACATTGTTTAATAATACGAAGCGAATTTTGAAATACAAATTACACATCAGTTGGTTTGAGACCCACTTAGAAACCTATTTTATATAATGTGTATCTCTCACATTAGAATGATAAGATAGATTATCTAGATATTTGTATTTCAGTGATGACATCTCTTTTATTTTTCACTTTATTATTGCAATTATATTAATACAAAAGAATAGTATGTTTAATATGATGGATTACTCTCTCATCGAGTATTTGTCTCTATTACTAGAGAGCAATGAAAGATGAGACATCAGTACTTCATGTTATATATATCGCCTTGATGTAGATGAAGATGCGATTATTTTTTTTACAATGGTCGATATGGTAGCCCACAACTATATATCCTATAAATTGCCAGATGCGGGACTTTAGATAAATACAATATTGATGTGACTATGCTAAGTGTTTCGTGTCAATGATTATAGAGTAATAATCGGACTAAGATTTGTATGATGTTAGTTATAGACATACGCTCTTTATGAGTTACACTCTTTTTTAAGTATGAAATCCACTATAAAATGTGATTCATACCACATTCATACTACATTTACTTTTTTGACCATGAAGATAATCGGTGAATAATCTCTACTTCTCCATTAAGTGAGATCCTTAAAATAATATTTGTTTCCTTGTACCCTTATACTTTCAACTCTATTTGAGATGATAAAATTATGTAACTTTCTTTAGTTTGCTACCTATAACTATGAGTGATTCAATGACAAGGGCGCATGTTTAAGAAATTCATCATTTTAGTCATCAAAAGAAATATTAGTGTGAAAGGAAGACCTATTTAACTCGTATTTAAGTCTAAACCATTATTTCACCAATGATGGGCTATATAATGTGGATACTAGAAGTGAAGTAAATTTTTTACTTGAGGGATATGCGATCTTCACTAATAGTCTAGGGGATAGTGAGTATATACAACTCTTATGTTATCCCTATAAGGTGCATAATGGTAGCATTATAGTGTTAATGTTCTCACAGGTCGTATGATTTATTTTCTTTATGAACAAGTCTTTGTAAAACACTGCCACGTATTTCATATGTGAGTGAGAGGATTTAGATAGCGCTCATAATGTGGTGACACTTTACTCTCTATAATGTATGAGTGAGAGATGTTGGACGTAGTTTATAAAGCGCCCAATATGGAGAGAAATCTAAATCCATGTTTATCTTATATACAGATAAACTAATAGAGAATTCTAATCAAATAAATTTATATTAGAAGAGTTCCTTATTGGGGTATGAGTCTTATGTTATTTATGTATCAATAACCGCACCCCCCATATAATTGTAGGTAGTTTTGATTTCTCATTAGGAAGAATGAGTGTTCTCTTCTCTACGGTATTTTATGGTGGAGGCTTTGAGGGATTTAGGTTGTGGAAAACTGATTTCTCTCCTAGTGATTGAAATTAAACCAACCTATGAAATAACATTCAATTACATCGATCTAATTCCGCTTCAGAGTTAAGAATATCCACACGCTTATTTTAGTTTATACACACACACACACACATATTTCTTTACCCGTCAATTGCTCTTAAACTTAAGAGATGGTTATTGTTACGGTTCTAGTCCATGGGCATATTGGGTATTAGGGTTTGAAGGTTGTTCCTATTTATCCTGAGTCTATGATGGGTAATTGGTGCTATCCAAGTGGTGGAAACAACTTACTAATGATAATTCATGTTAGAGTTGCGATGATGATCGAACTATAGTGTTTGGAGGTTGTCGGGATACCGAGATGTTCTACCGAGGTTCCAAGGAGTAGAATCGAGCATGATTACTGGTACTCGATATCGAGCATGGCGGGAATTGGTGATCGGTAACCTAAAACAGCTCATCAGGCCACAAGGAGTGTGTACCAAGCATTGGTAGAGCTGTAATCGACCACATATGCCCTATCGGCAACAAATTAACCTCAAGATGTATATACTAGGTTCCAAGGAGTGAGCATAATCATGGAGGATCGAGCTTGACTAGCTACTGCTACTGGGACTCACTACTAGGTGTGATCGAGCTGTACTGAAAGTCTAAGTGACGGTGATTGAGCATTAGGTTTTAGCATGGCTACCAACAGTACGTTGTCAAGTTTTGGAGGAGCGAGGTCGAGCAGTACTGAGTGTCCCAATAACTGCATACTGAGCGTACCGAGAACTTGTGAACGAACAGCATCGGGATGTCTACATGATAACGCTAGGCGTGACTGAACACTAGATACCGGCATACCGGGATTTAGTTGAGGTTTCTTAGTTGCACTAGGAACCTTGCGGTAGTAGTATTTACCAATATTCTTCAATGAGTTGTGAGCTGGTGATCGAAGGATTTTCTAGGATGACTTAGATACGGACAAAGCTTCAAGGGAGGAGTTTAGATGGACACGTGGATATGAAGAACATGAGCTTCGAGGTGAACTAGAATTTGTGACCGAGTTAGTTGTGGCCGAGTTGGGACCAAGACCAAACCCTAAAAATGAGATCGGGTGTTAGGGGTTGCGGTTTGGTGACCTTGGTGAGCTTTGCCTAGCCAAGGGACTCAACTACACAACCAAGACGCACCATGGGAGAGTTCGAATTCAACTGGAGTCTTGCATGACACGGTAAGAAGAGTTGGAGTGGGATTCCATGACTTTCTCATTAGCCAACTTGTTCAAGTGCAATTGGAACTCTAGATTGGATAAGTATATAGAGGTTATTCATGTAGAGTTGAACATGACTTCTTTAAAGGGGCTTTTCAGAGAAGAGATAAAGGGGAGAGATGGCTTTGATCAAGGAGGGAGACGAGTTGTAGTTGTCATGGTCGATTCTTTATGTTAAGGGATTGAAACTTCATACAAGTGATTGTCTACTTAGATCAAGGGACCCTTTTATGTTATACGACCTGTTTGCTATTCTTCTTGGTTTGAATTGCATGTAAACAAGTTCATCCTAGAGAGGACGACTTGAGGTTGTATTGGTGAGGACTACTGCGAGTGAAGATTGTTCATTGTCTTCATCACTTTTCTTAAAGAAGTGTGGTTTAGTTGTGTGGTTTGCATGTCCAGGACATATTAAGTGTTTAAAGGAGTTGAGTACTTGTAAATCCTTTGTTTTATTGATTAGAATTAAGGTTGGGAAGGGTCCCATAAACTCATAGTGCCTATGTTCTTATTTACTTGGTGTCATGTACAAGACCTTACATGGATTCACTATGAGTTTGGCTTGGACGTGGTGTTAGAGTTACTTATCCGATTTGTATATTTATTTTGACGTGTTGATATTGTTGAGATTGTGATTGGTTTGTATTAAGATTAGTAGCCGTAAACCTCATATTGTGTGCTTAAAATCAGGTTCATTATAAGGGTTTTGGGTTTATTTGTTGGTGCCAAAGTGCTTCCTAATTATTATAGTATATTGTGATTTATTGTGTTACTTGTGGAAGACGAGAGTGTTTCTAGAAAGAAATATACCAGCATAGGTTGTGATTTGGAGTGAAAAATTGTATCCTAAAATCAACTCTTTGAGAGCTGTCATCATAAGGAGCTTTTCAATACACTAAACAACACACAAAATAGAGATCGAGAGACATATCTTGTATGAAAAGATTTACCAAGATTTTCTTTTTTGAATCTTCAGAACGTGTTGGTCAATTGAAGAGAAGAAAAATATATCATCATGATCTTGTAGGAGAAAGAATTTTCTGGAAATAAATAAGACAACATATATATACAAATATTAATAGCTAATGTGGATGTAGATATTTCCATTTTACATAAATGTTTTTGTGATAACGGTTATACAATGAGCTAGGAATATGAGCTACTATAATGCAAATGATCCAAGAAAAAAAATAGAGAAGAGAAGGAGAAAGCCTTAAAAATTCCATTTCATTTTGGCTAGACACGGATCATTTAGTAAATATTGTTGTTTAGAAATAAATATCAAACAAGAACTAGAAGAGCATAAAAATCACTCTATTTATAAACCACAAGTTAGCCTAATGAAAAAAAAATTGTATAAGTTAATACGGCAAATGTCATGCACATAGGGCTGTTAAACAAGCAAGCGAGCCGAGCTCAACTTGTGTTCGAACTCGGTTCGAATAGTTCGAAATTTGTTTCAACTCGACTTGAGATCGAACGAGTTTTGAATATACATGCTCAAACTCGACTCGAATATCTTTTATGTTGTTCGAGCTCGACTCGAGCTTGAATAAAAGTCAAAAGTAACTCACTTAAAAAAATGCAACCAACTCCAAGTCTTCAACTTAAATACCTACCAGCTCAATTATCTTACTTCTTTATTATTATATTATATATAAATAAACACAACTAGTTACAATTAAATTTATTAATATATATATATATATATATATAACATAAAGACTATATTATTATATTATTTTATCGAATCGAATTACGAGTTAATTTTGAATTATAACTGAGTCAAGTGATCGAGTCAAATATTACTTTACTCAAATTCGACTCAGAAAGATTCGAGTTCGAGTGAAATTCAAACTCGAATATTTAAATATCGAATTTCGAGTCAAGTCGAACTGAACCTAACCTCAAATGCCCACAAGTTAACTCGCTCAATTTACAGCCTCACATGCACATTAGCCATTTTAGTAAGTGAAGGAAAAACTTCCACGTTCTAATCACAACCTAATTCAAAATAGATTGACGTTTGACTTTTAATATTTTTTACAATTAAAACGTCATGTGA
Source organism: Piper betle (assembly GCA_033002965.1). Classification (NCBI taxonomy): domain Eukaryota; kingdom Viridiplantae; phylum Streptophyta; class Magnoliopsida; order Piperales; family Piperaceae; genus Piper; species Piper betle. The sequence goes on along the minus strand of JAURVB010000149.1, from coordinate 48,892 downwards.
ACAATTGTTTATTACTCAAATCAATAAGCATTTAAATTGTAAGGATTGATATATAACTTACATCTTCAATCAGTGGTCAAATCCCGTTGCATATCAAGTATATAGCCTGTCTAAAATTCTGTTTCCACATTTCTCAGGTTGAAAGCACAATTACCAAGAACAAAAAGACGTTTTGAGTAAAAATTGAAGTAGATCTAACGATGTTAAAAGATAATAGCAAAATATTGCAAAATTATTGTGCAATCTATCCGTAAAAAGTGAAGGTATACATGACAAATGACCAACCTTGAGCATCATCCACGGAATGTTGGTGGAAGAACATGAGAAGACAATAAAGGTTGGAGAAGAGATAATGGACAGCACATAGCCACACATGCAAGAAAAATAAACCTCTCTTCTTTGTAGTGGCTCCACCATTTGCTGGGGACGCATATCATGCATAGAATACATAGAACAACAAAAGCAAACTAAAAAAGAGTTCACCATATCCAGTAAATGGAATTCAGTCTCTGATTAACTGAAATAACGCAACAGTTCATCCCGGATCAGGGAGTTAAAAAAACATTTTGACACGGGCTAACACCCATAAAAGCTTCAGCAATGCATCGACAAGGAAAATGCAGGTATGCCATTTTTTTGTATCTCCCTCCAGATAATATTTGCCAGAAATGAAGTACCGATCATGTTTACAACCATGCCATATCAATGAATGACAGAACGAGTTTCACACATCTAAGCCTGGGCTTTTATCCTAGTCTTGTTTCCCTGCGAATTACCTAATATAAAAACAAAGTTGATTTGGTCATCCACAAATGATGTAAACTTATGTATAACTTCCAAGGCATGCACATAACGGGTACAAGCTTGGTTAGAATCCACTGTAACATCTCCAACCAAAATTTCTCAATGAACAGTAAAATACAGCAGAAATATTTTACATAAAATAAGAGCAAGCTCGTAAAAGTGACAGAAAGTAATAATTGTTGATCGTGCAAAAGTTTTTTTAAAATGCTTCTCCATGTTGTGGTAGAATTTCTGGGTAACATTTTCACCGTCTGGTCATTTAATGAATAACTTTGTTGCATTCTCAAACAAAACATAAACGTTTTTAAAACATTTTGTTATATTTTACCTCATTGGAAAGCATTATTAAGTAATTTTTTTATCACTATGAGTTTAAAAGAGTATTCATAGAATCTTATTTTAAAACAAACACAAACCTAAATTTTTTTGGAGGGGACCTTATTTGCTTATCTGTTCTACATATTTTTCTAGAAGAAATTAATGACGCTTTACAATGCTAAAAGCACTCACCAGTAAAAAATCTTGGTGTCACATACGATTATTAATGTCCCCATACCTTGTCATTTTTTCATCAATCACCATGCAACAATATGTTACGCCAATTTCTTTGTCAAACTTTCACCTTCTAAAAGTCCGTTAACAGCAAAGATATCATGATGGAATGGGGATAAATTAAAAAGAGAAGAAAGCCCCATTATTCAACTGTCATAAACAACAAGTGGAAATAATGACATGAGATTACCTCTTCAGCAAACTTTATCAAAATAGTAGTGCGAGGTCGTTGCTGACCTTCCATTGGAACAAAATGAGCAGTGACCACAGCTGGGAAACCAGCATTATCTAATACCCCCTGAACAGTAATCAAACATTTTAAGCCTCAAAAGCTACCCACAAAATTGGATAAAGAAACAATGCATGTTGAACAAACCTTCACAATGCCAGCCACAAATGCACCACAGTTGAAGGTTCCCATGTCCTTTGGAATGGAAATAAATCTACAACATACAGAATAATTATAAAACGAAGCCACATGGATTTCTGGACCCTGCAAAGATACCTTGTAAAATATTGCTTATTAGATAAATATACAACAAAGACATAAGCACAGATGATTATTCTGCAAGCATCACGTGAAGCCCATTGCTCCGCAGGTTTCTTTCTGTTTCTCAAAGGAAGGAGCTTTCAAATTGCAGAATGGAAGAGCAAATTGTAGAAAAGATGGAGGTATGGAAAAACAAGTGATCATCACAGTCGGGTTATTCAAACAAAAACTAGCATCCAAAGAAGAGGACATTTGCCGAAACAAACAAATGTGATTTACATTAGTGCAGAAAAGGGAATTTAAAGACCATCAAATAACAAAAAATGAAGTTTTCCTTTCACATACATGTGGCAAGACATACTTATAAGACTAAACAGTAAACTCTTCCCTAAATTCAAAAGCACTTGAAACAACAACTCCTATAACATGCAGAGATATCATCACCATCATCACTATCTACCGAATTCCTACAATCCAGAACACAAATTACGTTCTTCCACTCCAATTGATTCTAGATCACACAAATAGCAACGCTGAAGTCAATGTTTTTGTAAATTTTAAATGGTTTGCCCACTTGTCCCAAAAACTCAAGCTATTAGGAAAGGGAACCGGTAAATATTTACTTTAACACTTTCCTTCACGTGCAAGCAAACTTTCAAGGCTTAGCACGTGAATAAACACAGGGCAAATATTCTATTGGGCATAACATGGGACAAATTAATATTTATCCGGGCATATATCGCCAATGGGACTTAAACCCTAGACCTTTGGCTCTGACACCATATAAATTTTAGATGGTCTAACCACTTATCCCAAAATCTCAAGCTGCTAGAAAAGGGAACCACTAACTATTTACATCAACAGTTTCAATCTTTACTTGCAACCTCAAATAAATGTAGTTTTGATGTTTTTTCCTGATTAAAATCCTAAAGCATTTCAGATAGTCTAAACTGGTTCTTTATCTGCATCTCAATAAGGGAATACAACAAGGCTAGGAACATGTGCACATAGGGGGCAACATTAAGGTGACAAGGCAATAAAGGGTACAACCAATGCCACATATGTTGTTGACCCAATCTACTTTTGACAGATGAATAAAATACTAAGTCGTCCATGAAACCCACATCAACCATCGATTCAGAAAAGCAGGAAGATGAGTTCCATAAGAAGAACCACCAAATACTACTAAGTTCTACTTCTGGAAGAATAAGAATGCTTAATTATCACTTTCCTATGAGAATTTCTTACTTCTATTTTCCTCATGAAGAAGGAGCTTATTTCTTACTTTTTTGAATCTACCATCTACTTTCAAAGTACATGTTCTATTTCTAATATAATTAGTCAACTTCATTATTAGGTATATATGTCGACCAAAAGCAAATTTATTTTAGAAAAGGACAAGTAAAAGAGAGATAAGTTTTTCAGTCAAAGTTTCAGGCACCTGTAAACTGACTATAGGTTATACATAAGCCATAAGTCAAGATAGGTAATAAGATGAGTTCTGCAAGAAACAAAGACATCATGCAGCCACTATGTTCCACCCTGGGATGAAGGAAAAGCTTAATCATTAATTTTATAAGTATTGATGCAGGACAAGTTCTACATGAGTATTACTTGAAAGTTAGATCTAATTTTATTTTTTCCTGTTTAAAGAAAAAGTTTGCATTTACATTTATTACAATTGTAATAGATGTAGGCCAAAGGCCACAATCAGTATTTGATTGAACATGCAAGATTCAACTTTTAACTTTCTAGTCAGCCTTTATGCATCTTCTCCCCTCAATTGTTACTTCTCTTGTTCAATACCTAAGGAACCAAGCTCTCTAGTGTCCTGTATTGGTGCTGAGAATAAACTTTCTGGCTAGCCAACAGAAGTGAATGGTTGACTTATGAGAAAGACTCAACTCAATAAAAAAAGAATAAGAGAAAATATGAGGGAACTTTCATGGGAGAACTTTCAATGACGCTAATAGATGAAAAAGCATACAAAAATCAGTCTTCACCTATTTACTTGTCACTTTCATCCATATAATAACTGTGTCAGTATATAGAAAATCAATGCTAAAACAAATATTACCTATTTACTAGAAGTTCTTTCTCACTTATCATATATTCATCTTCATGTTCGGTTCCTTTCTCGAGTGAATCAGCAACCTACATTAAAGAAAAAAGGCATTTCATGATAATATTCTACCACCGAAACAGTAACATACCTCAAAAAAACTTATTTCAATAGGATAGAAAAAGCATGTTTTTGAACCTTTCCAAATAAGACTTTCCACACGGTGCTGTGCACAAATGAGAGGATTCCCAATATTCTCGTCTCCCTTCGATTTCCCTGCATCACACAAAAAGCCCAAACAATTTTTATCCCACATCAATTAAAATTCAGAAAAGGTGAAAAAAAAATCAATTAGTAAAAAAAGGTTAAAGATAGCATTACCTTTTCCCTATGACAAAGAAGCTCTAAAATCCTAGCACCTACAGCATAACCAGCATCCTCAAGCCTACCAGATGAAAGCAGCAAGATTTAGTTAAAAAGTCAGCTACACAAACTTGGATTCACATTGCTTAGCTTGACAAAAAGCATCACAGGGCTACAAAGCATCCTTTTTTATTTTTAATTTGCCAGTGGAAATGCCAATGCTTGCAAACAACAATAATTCATAATTTCAAATGACAAGATTGCATGAGCATCATTCATTCCCATCCAGATGCTACAACCAAACAACAACAGAAACGAGAGATGACAGAAAACAGTCACCTGCGTTCCAACTCCGCAATGTTGTCAACCTGGGTTTGATTGTACTGCACCAGCTCCGAGAACAGAAACGCAAAAGCGCTCAAACTGACCTGCGTACACCCGATTGCACAAACCTTCACCCAGAGATTCAATCAACAAATGCTACCAATCAAACAGGTAAAAAAGAGAAGGTCACCTCTTGCTTCCCTTTGCTAAGGGGCTTGTCGAGGACATTTGTGTACTGCTTCATCTTCCCCACTCCGATCATCTTATCTGGCTCAACAAAGAGGTGAGGGGGAAACGATCAATGGAAAGGTTGTTCCACACCGATCGGGATGGAGCGAAGACGCCAATTCGCATGGACGACGGGAGATCAAAGGCGGCGAGGAGGAAGAGCGTTCATGGTTGAGGTCCTCGACGGCGCCGACCGGCGGAGGAGGCGGCGGCGGCGGCGATCCGAGTGGGTAGGGACTCGGGGGACTCGGGAGACTCGGAACTCGGATTTGGTTTTCGTTCACATCTGATGATTTCAATTGCTTTCCTAAAAAAACTTATTGTAAAAGAAATACAAAATTATTAAGAAATTATTACTGCTAAAACACCTAATGTTAGCTTAATATGCCTCGTATAAAATAATGATAGTTTACTATTGTCTTTACATACTCAAATTCATATTTGCCCATATTTATTTAAAAAAATCTCACTTTTCTTTTTTTATTAGAGAGCGCCTCTACGAGAGCATATACTTTTCTTTACCCAAAATACGTTAAAAAATACTCGCCTCATATGTAATATAGTGAATATTATTGGCTGATAATTAATAATTTAGAAAATTTTACATTTATTTTATAAAAAGTATCCTTTGATTTTCACCGAGTCAAACTCATGTTTTTTCATTCATTTTCGGAAAAAAACGGGGCTTTTCTTTTCTTATTTGAGACACTTCAGTAAATCCATACATATTTATTCACCGACAATGCATTGAATTTAACTTGCCTTTTATGAAGTATAGTGAGTACATAATGGTACATAGTTAATAATTTTTAAAACTTTAAATTTCATGGAAATTTGATTTCATGGAAAATATTGATTTCCATTGAAAAATATAAAAAAATTAATATAACAACCACACGTAAAATAAAAATTGATAGATCTTTCCTTCAAAAATTATTAATTATCCAAGTTAAGGATCTACGAGTACAATTATTTACAACTTCACCGCATCCACTTTAACCTAGTAAATTAGATTGACAATTTCACTAACCCCCCCGTAAACTAATAGTTCTGACGACTCCTGCTTGTGTAAACTGATCATGTCTGCAAGAAACGATATACCACTCTTGATGACCTTAATATACCATGAATCAGGGAAATCCCCAGAGTTTCAGAGTTATATGCAGCTAAAAGGAAAGATCAACATTACCGTAAAGGTGAATTGGTATCAAGATGATTAAAGGCTTATTATCGAACTTATAAGTAGGAAGGAAACAGAAATTCCATCATACATTTTGCCAGAAAAAACTCAAGCCAACATATTGTTTGAAATAGCATCTCATAATCTTGAAGGCATTCCTCCTGCCACCACTAAAGTCTCTCCCGTTATATAAGCAGCATCTTCAGAAGCCAGAAAGGCAACAGTCCCAGCCATGTCATGTACAGTCCCCAGCCTGTTTAGTAGGGTTTGTTGTTCAATTGTTTTCCTCTGCAGAACAGCCATTTGCAAAGTGCTGCGTCAGCGAAAAAACTTGCAACTGAGACAAGCTCACTTGTAGTTCATAAAGAGAAAACAAAAACTTACAATATCTTCATTTTTTGTTAAAAAATCCGCAAAGTGTGTTGGAACGAAACCAGGAGCAACACAATTAACACGTGTATCTGGAGCCATTTCAGATGCCAAGGCCTGAGCAATAAGAGTAAAAGTTGCATTAGTCTTCTCAATCCAAAAAAGATGCGAAAGCCATACTGTCAACATATATTTTCTCCTCTCTGTCTTGAAAAATTGTATAAATCCACTGCTATAAACAATGAAATGCTTAATGGGGAGGTGCCTGGGTAAAATTTCTATGCTTAAGATCTGCTCTTAGTTAGGGCACAAGCAACAAATCGACAGGACTCAATTAAAATCCAACTTAAAAATAAAATAGTGCAGCCAACAAATTTCCTCATGGAGGATCCGGTAATATAATAAACTGAGCAGGACATATTTAACATTGTCGATAATACCTTTGTGAGACCCAAAAGGGCCGTTTTTGTCACACCATACATTGCTAAGGTCGCCTGTGGATGATAGCCTGCTATGGAAGATATAAAAATAACTGATGATCCCTTGCGCAAATGAGATGAAGCTGCCTGTAGTTGGGTGAGTAAGAAGTTTAATAATAAAGCTTTAAGATTTGAAATACGTTGCATGTAAACTCGCTTACCTGAAGGAGGAGGATTGATGTTTTGACATTTATCTCCCACAATTTATCAAGGACGGATTCCTTAGTTTCCAAAATGCTATCAACAGTTGGATTAGCCGCAGCATTTGAAACAACAATATCAATATATCCATATTTCTGCAATCAAGGCCCAAAAGATTTTTTTTTGACAAACTAAATGTCAACACCATCTACCATAGAGTTCATTCATCAATAGAGAGAAAAGAATCTCAAAAGTCAAAGATCTAACAAAAATGATTAAAATTTTTTTGACAAGAGATTAATAATTATAACAAAAAAAGGACTAAACAGTAGTCAGAATTAAATGGACACATACACAAGAGGGCACATACATGAGGCCCGCCTAAAATAGTTAAAAAATACTAATAGTTTCATAGTGAGAATAAATGGATCCTGAGCGCACGAAAAATACTATAAAAATAAGAATATTCTTATCATGGGCTCCAGTATAATTATAAATAGGTAAAAATCCTAAACCAGGTAGGCATTAATAACATAAAAAGATACCTGAAATACTTAAACATAATAATATTCTTAACAATGGACTTAAACAATAATTAAAAGAAAGTGAAAACCCAAACCGAGTACATACTAATAACATTATTTTTTCCCCTAATTTGAGTAGGATCATACACCATGGCCACTCAACAAAGGGGCAGGCCAATGCACAAAGGCTTCTGCATGTGTGGAGTTAAGGAAGGGTCGGACAACAAAGGCTCTATTGTAACAGCCTTACCCTGCATTCTTGCAAAAGGCTGATTCCATGACAATAATTTTAAATAATCCTAAATCCTAAACTAAGGAAACTATTAATAAATAGTAGGGCTAGACTCAAATAAAATTCATCAATTTTTAAATCAAATAGGACAAAAAGTAATTTGAAAATTTGCAATTAAAAATCCTAGACCAAGTAACTATAAATAATGTAAAAAAAAATCTAATTCTAATTGAGTAGCATTACACTCGAAATTGATTTAGATTCTTTTTGAAAATAAAAAAACCTAAACCTGTGTATTTTATTAAAATTTTAATAGAACTTATAACACCGTGATCCGAACTAGATATAAATAAATGAAGAAAAACTAGTGTGATCTCAACACAATTATCATAATTTGTGCGAACAGCAAGCAATTGGGCAAGTCAAAAATTGATTTCTTGAGACTTTTCAACTATAAATTCAATATGTTGGAGATAGAATCAAACCATTAAAACAGATTTCACATAGAAACCAAGACTATGAGAAGGAAGAACCACAACTCACAAGCTAATTCCACATAAAATCAAGACAGGCACCTCAACAGTTTTGTTAATCAGATCCTTCCTCTGAGCCGCGTTGGAAACATGGCAGACAAGCCCCAGCACGTCAATCCCTTGCGCTCTGAGCTTCTCCGCCGCCTCATCAACGTTTTTCTACGATCAACCGAAAAACAAATTCATAAGCTATAAAGAGAAGGATCGTCCACCAGCTTCCATAAAATTAATCAAAGCGGAGTTGGATTCGACCTGTTTCCGGGAGGAGATGACGACGGAGGCGCCTTCCCGGCCGAGGCGCTCGGCGATGGCGAAGCCGATGCCTTGGGTGGAGGCGGTGACGATGGCCACTCTGCCGTGGAACCTCGGGGGCTTCGACATGGTCGACATAAGGGAATACGGTCAGAGTGGGAAGGAAGACGTGGTAAGCGCAATGGTCTGCTGCGGTGGACGATCATATATTGTATTAATGATGACAAAAAATATAAAATGGGTGGATACATCAAAGTTGTTATTATTATTATTATTATTATTATTATAATTAAATTAATAAATAATAATAATAATTATATTATTGATATTATTACTATTATTAACTGTGAATTAAAATTGACCGATTGGAGTTAGAAGGTGATGTTAGCCGGTGACAAAAATACAATACAATGCAAATAGGTGGATACACCAAAGTCTTAATTATGTTCATTTGTCACTGATTAGTCCAACCTAGTTGATGACGAGGTGTAATTAAGTCAAATTAATTTATTAATAAAATATAATTGCCGATTCTTTGGTTTGTCTTTTGATTGCATTGTAGTGTAGTGCCCAAACATGGATGTCATCATCTACACCTTTATTTTCTACCTTTAGCCCTTCCATATGGCATGAACCCCTCTTTCTTTCTCCCAAGTACTCTTGCATTTGCCTGTTTATTCGAGGGTAAGGTAGATCTCAGATTTACCGACCTCCATGTATTGATGCGAACATATTATATAAGGTTGAACCAGACGGTACATGGATTGGGTCTATTTCGGAGTATCTGGACTGGGTCTATTTCAGGAGTAGGATAAGGTTCTCTAAGTGTATCCGAGCTTTTTGTTTAGGATTTTATACGTGGTTTGCTTAGGTTTAGCTTTTGGTTCGGTATGGTTTAGTTTGATTGTTATTTTTGGCTATAGATGGTATTGTTGAGCTTTGGTTTGATTGGATTTGGTGCTCACGTGGTGGCTAGTTTGGTTTGGATTTAGCCATGTTGAGTTGGCTTTGGTCATGTGTGGTGACTAATTGGTTCAATTTCAGTTGGTGTTTGTGAGTTGTATGGTGTTGGTGCAATTTAGTACAGAGTCTAGGGCCATTTTTGTGTTAGTGGGTTTTAACATGTGCATTCGGTGTTAAGATTTTATCAAGTTCCATGTTTTGATGAGTTTTTGAAATCCTCGTCAGAATGTGAATATAACACCCCAAATTCGGTTCACTTGCAAATTGAACCAAAATGTTATGGGTCACCTCATTAAGTCGGCTAACATAAACCTAATCCGAATAGATCTATTCTTGGCATTTTAAGATGAAAGATGAATAACGTTATGCATGAATGAGATACAATGAACCTTAGCAAGATACTACGTGAATGATATGACAAACAATTCACACTAAAGAGCAATCACCATAAAATCAAAAAATTTCAAATAAAACAAATAGAGTGTCACCTAAAAGTTTAATATGGGGCCAACTTGCCAAAACAACAATATATAGATATTTATCACACCATCTACATTTTTCATTTTATAACATACTAAAGTAATATCAACAAAATCTTTTACATCAAATAGGTCTTGACCGATCTGATTTATCTTATTGTACACAATTGTCATATTCATTAATTTGTATTCATAAGTTGAGTTTTGAACCATTTTGTTGACCTCATCTATCACATTTGTCATAATATTCTCAACAATTTTAAATCATTTCAATATAATAAAATATGTCACAACATAATTCATCATAAGCAAAATCACCTATAAGATCAAACACATATCGCATTAGGTTTGTATGTGCACATAGGAGTCATTGCTCCTCCATCAAAGTTGACATATCAAACTCTTGCTCCATACCTCTATATATATATATATATATATATAAAAGAAAACATCAGTAAAGAGTGTTATTGGTTAGAAATAACTATAACAAACTGACAAATGAGAGTTGATTCTCATTTTGAAGAAAACCATATATATCTTCTGTTGAACTCTAATAAGGGAATCTGCTTGGGAGCCACTGTGTGTGGACCCATTAATACTCTGAGCTAACTGGTCTGCTGATGTCTATTTTAAGGCTTTTCTCATATTTCTTTTCTATCCCTTGGGACTACTAGTATATCCTAAGCCCTTTCTGATCCTCTATATATCTTCTGGCCCTAAGTACGAAGACCGAGTACTCTTAGACAATCACCTTCAGTACCCTTTGAACCACATATTTAAATGAATGCTTTACTAAATAATACCCGTAAACCTCCACATTTTTTCAAGTGTGAGGAAACTCAAAACGCGAAGTTGTTAGGATCCCTCGGGAATAGAACAACCCTCTCACTAATCTACTGCTCACTGTAACTGGAATGTACACCCACTCATGGTACGTGTGAATCGGTTCCACCATCTCACATTTCACTGAAAACTTGATAAATTTATACATAGGTTTGAGAAGGGATTTAATATTATAGGTCCAAAAGTAACTTGTGGTGGATTTTATTGTCAAAATCAAACTCGAGGGATCTCATCCTCGAGGGTTATTAGTCCAAAAATTATTCGACTAAATGTCCCGTGTTAAGTGAGATCCGTAAAACAACACTTAACTCGCCCTGCAAATAATAAACCAAATCACATAGAATAGAGCAAAAAACAAGGGACGAGTCCTAAACGGACCTGACAAAAGCTCCAAGTGAGGCCACACACCTAGGCGGCGAGCTCCTGCATTGAACCTATACATCAAAGTTAAATGCTAACGCTCATACTTATTATATGATGTATGTATGAAATGGATGTGTGGAAATTATTACATGATCATAAATACTATAAACACTAACACCACCATCAACAAATGAATTAAAGAAAAAAATTAACAATCTAAAACCTTCCTATCATTACTTTTAACTAAGTGACTACTTTGCAATTTCTAAACTTATCATTTATCTCACATCAATTCTCATTTTGAATTAAATTTCTAATCAACTAGATAATAACTATATGATTATAAAATTAATGCCTACTCTAAAATTTTAAATATCATCTATAACATATTTAATTTCATACTCAAATAGTTCAATTTATCATTAATCCCTATCAATTCTTAATTACATAAAGAAATTCATTAATTAATAGATAATTATCACTATTTGCAAAATTACTATTCAAAAATCATGAATATTCATAAAATTATGGATGATATGCATAATGAACAAATGAACTAAAAATCTAAAATTTGAAAAGCTATAAGCATCTCACAGTGATTCAGACTCGAATTGGCGACAATGGCGATGACGACGACGACGACGACGACTGCCAACGTTGTTGAGGAGTGGTAGCCGTGGCCGGAAATTGGTTGGCAAGGGAAGGACTAAGGGGCTAGGTGATATGGCCGGGAGCCGGCGGCTGGTAGGCGGCGGAACTATTGTTGCTGGTGGCCGAGCATGATAGGGAGGAAGGGTGAACATGGTAGGAGGAAAGGAAGGGGAAGATGGGAAGGGCTTGGTCGGGGAGGAGGCCGGGGTGGAGACAACGATGGCAAGGCATGACAGTGGCGACTGGTGGCGCTCCACAAAACCAAGCAAGAGGTGGCAGTGGCAAACAAGGATAGGGGAAGAGAAAGAAGGGGAGAAGGAAGGGGACTAGGGTGACAGCGGCACGGCCGGCCGGCAGTGGTGCTACCGAAGATGGGTCGACGGTAATGGTGGTGTCGCCACAAGGAGGGGCGATGAGGTGTCGAGTGGAGGTAGTGACACAGGAGAAGAGAAGGGCGGGAAAAATTATACACATGGGGTCAGTTTCATAATAAAAATTTAACTTGCTCGCGACTTAAGTCAATAATAATAAATCAATTCCAAAAAATATAAAATAAATATAATACATAAAATAAAATAATAGTGTTCTAACTCAAATGACATATTTTAAACCTATTAACCCACCGAAAATAATAAATAATGCGTCCTAACATGATAAATGACCTAAATCTAATTCTATGGTTTACTCAAAATAAAAAAAACTGGGTGTACTCTCGTAAGCTTTGATAACTCATTTTCCTGTTGTATTACTGATATTATAATCATATATTTGGGTGGTACATATGACCCTCATGACTCATAGCACACGGTCCACTTCGGCTCAGCACTCATGTTTTAAAACTGATTCGACTGAAAATAACAGTTAAACTGACTGGTTTCCTAACTTGGGTCATGAGTTTTACAGTGAAGATTGATTTTTCTTAGTGGGTTGACCATTTGACTTTGTACCTTGATTAATGTTTTTGTGGGCAGATTTTAGTCTCTAGTCACTTGAGAAAGTTATTTGCCTCGTCTAGAGAGTTCCAACAAGGTATAACATACTTATAGAGTCATGTGACATGCCACATGTCATGATACGTTAGCTAACATGCTACGTGCCAGACCTGTTGGTGTTGACTGAGCAACTTGCATGGTTAGATGTAATTACATTGTTTCATCCACCTCTTTACTTTCTCACAATAAATATGTAATTATTGTACTCTTTCTTTTTCTATGTAAACCTTTGTTTTGATAATATGTATGAATTTATTTCACCTTTTTCGTTTTCCTGTGGATACCCTCATTTTTATATCCCAATATCTCCCTATCAAAATTTCAAATTGATTTACCATCATTTGTTTTTTTCATTTGTTGTGTTCTTTCCCTAGAATTCATTATCAAAATTAGTTGGAGTTGGCCACCGAAGTTGAGTGTGCATTGAAGCTCTTGTGAGTCAACCTAACTTTGTAGCCTTTATCTCCGTTGTCTTACTTCGTTGGTCATGAAACTTTCATTATTTGATTCTTCATGTTTGAACACTTTATTAGGCAGTCTTATTTATTTAAATGCCTAATTTGGTAATTTTTCACCATAATTTTGCTATTTTGCATAAAACATGTAATAATATTTTTGGAATTTATGCAATTTTGGATTGTTTTATGTTAATTACCGAAGTTATTTTTAATTGTTTTAATTCCAGAAAATTACAAAAAATAATAAATTATATTTTACTTATAATTTCTATACTTGAATTGAAATATTTTGGTATGATTTGGTCACTTATTGATCTTTTTCCATTTTTAATATTAATTAAATAAGTATCTATTTTTTGCTAGTTAATTAATATAAATTAGAAAATGATTTGATTTATTTTTTGAAAATCTTTCAGGGATTTACAAATTGATTAAGGATTTTCACTAAAGTTCCATAATTTTTGGAGTTGTCGTTATTTCTATATTCATAAGATAGGGATATTTTATTTGATTATTGCAATTTGGGGAAATATTTTAAGATATTTTTCTTATATTTTTGTCTTGAACCTAAATAATGATTTTTTGTGAGAACACTATATTTTTATGAGTTGCATTTTAGAAGATAAAAATTTGTAGGCATTATTTTATTGATTTAAAGTGAACTCGTATTTTGATTTTGAAAATTGTGCATAATGTTTATTTGCTATTTTTTCCATGTTTGGGTACATAAAATTAGACGTTGAGTTGCATTTTAGAAGATAAAAATTTGTAGGCATTATTTTATTGATTTAAAGTGAACTCGTATTTTGATTTTGAAAATTGTGCACAATGTTTATTTACAAATTTTTCCATGTTTGGGTACATAAAATAAGATGTTGTAGCACTTGATATAATTATTTGATGATGTGTTGGATTATGGATGTTGGCTAAGCTACTAGTCATGAACTAGAGAAGGACATAGATTAGGGCTAGTAATGGGCCGAGTACAGGAATTTTGAGGATGAAATTTCCTTAAAGTGGGTAGCTTGTAAGATCGTTTAACTTAGTCCCACATTTAATACTTATTGTAGTAAGATATCTTTTATAAGTAGGAATGAATTATAGATCTTTAACTTTGGCTAACTACTTTTGAAGAGATGACATAGGTCTACTAGTTTGTACTTTGGGTTGGGTTGTTATAGTTTTGTTAGGCTATCAGTCATAGGCCAAAGAGGGCTTGGTTGGGGTTGACAATAGACCAAATTTAGGATTTTGATGAGAAATTTCCTAAGATGGGTGGATTGTGAGATTCCTCAACTTAGTCCCACATCTATTACCTACCGGGGTACGTTCCTGTTTATAAGTAAAAATAGATTATAGATCTTCAACTTTGGTTAACTACTTTTGAAGATATTACTTAGCCCCATTAGCTTTAATTTTAGGTTGGGTTGTTACAAAGAGGAGTTTATTACGTATTCTCACTGCATACATCATATGGTTCCATTATCGGGTTTAAGTTTATTACATATTCTCACGCATACATCATATGGTTCCATTATCGGGTTTAAGGTTCATTTATAGACTTTGAGGTACGTGCTCATCGGTGATTGGGTTTAAGGTTCAATTATAGGCTTTGAGGTACGTACTCATCAGTGATCTGATTTGAGGTTCATTTAGAGGCTTTAGAAATTTTGTTTTACGTTTTTCTACTGGGATAAGTGTGTTATGCTTTTCTAGTGGGATAAGTGTGTTATGCTTCTTACAATCAGAGAAGCATAGGGTATTGGGTATTGTGCTCTACGATGTATGTCATGATTGTGGTGGTGATTCTTCTTCTTGCCTTCATAGCTTAGAAGAATGGTGCATGGTGGTGATTGGAGAGGATAGGTTAGGGTGCCTCTATCTTCAGTAGGGTGCATACCGGTATAGTTTCCTTTTGTTTGCTTCAGTTCTTCTTGTAGTGATCTATCCCCTTTTTGTTTTATTTTATTAAGAACTGTTGAGTTCGTATGCTAGTTTGTTGTATATTTAATTTCATTTTTCGGAACATTACTTACATTTTTTTTACATCTATGTAGGTTGTGTGTCTCAAGTGTGGTTGGTGGATTTGTTTTCATACATATATTCTTGACCAATTTTAATAAAAAAATGCCATGTTGGGAACTATTTATTGATGAATTATATATTATTCTATATTGTATTTAATTATCTTTTATATTTCTTTTACTTGGTGTTGTTATAATATCAGGTGTGGTTGTCTTCCTTCCAAGACACCAAGAGGGTTTAAATCTTATAGGTGTCGTGGCTCTTTGCATTCCATATAATTGAGTAAAAAATTAGCAATTTTATTTAATGTAACATTTCAATTTGGTTCAAGGATGAACCAAACATGAGATGTTACACCGAGACCTCATTTCCTAGCTAACTAAACCTAACTAAGCAGAAAAGTCATGAAGGAGTTAATGTTCGTACAATAGGCCTAGTCTTGCTTGTACACCTAGTGTTCCATTCTTGCATATGTGATTTTAGGGCTTGAATAAATATTCAATTTGAGTATAGTTACTCGATGAACTAATAATCCTAATAATCAAAGCTTCAATAATGGGGTATTTGAATCTATCTTTACAGACTATTTGACCTAAGTTGTGATAACCCTAATTTAGACCCACATCTAGTATTTTTTAGGATTAGATCCGATTTATTAGTGAGAATCAACTATAAATTTTTAATTTTAATTAACTACTTTTGAAGAGGTACTTAAGTCTATTTGTTTGCAGTTTAGGTTTACATACATCATAACACCTGGTTGTACTCGATATACTCTACTCTTTCCTGCATTTAAATCTAGTACAGTTTAAACTTGTACCATTTAATTAGTCGATTTTTAGTACAAAACTTTCACAAAATCTAATTTTTAATTAAAAATTTTAGTATTTTAATCTATTTAATAAAATCTTGATGGCAAAATATATTTTTAACATAAATGAAATATTTTATTTATAATTTTAGAATATTCTTCAACCCGATTTGACCCGATATAGTGTGGTCTTTAAAATTATGAGCCCGACTTTAATATTTATTTAATGTATTTTTATTCTGAGTATTAAAAGCAAGTATGCCATAAAAATTTATGTTGAATTATAACCATCAAATAGCTGTGGCAGTTTAATTTGGCTCAAAATTAGTTTAATTAAACACAAAGCAAATATAAACAAGAGAGTGTCGGCTCAAGTTTTGCTCGAAACAAACTGAACATATAAAAAAGTGGTGTGGACTTGGCCCAATTAGTTTACACTGCTATTACTGACTTATGTATTGATATTTAAAAATTTAGTTTTCAATTGTTTAATTCTGGCTGGACTCTTCAAGAATTTGAGTTGATGTTAAAAGCTGGTGGGACCCACCTTTCCTCATACTCATCCTGTTAAGTTTCCTGACCAATTTGGAGACTTGTGGGGGTTTAAGGTCGCAAGCACAAGTACATTAATTGCATGGGCCCACTCCAATTTGTGCGATCAGCATGGAAGAAAGAAAATGATGTGGATGCAACGCCCGTAAACATGGTTACTGCACAACAGATGAGGTGGCAGCTTCTTGTAGGCTTTGAAAAGATTAATTTGCAGGTATGGTAATTTTATTGGTCAAGTAACTAATTAGAAGCTACTATTTATGGGTACCCCTAATAATTTTGTCTATGTTTTATTTTCTATCAGTCCTCTCATTTTTTTTTTTACATATGAAAAGCTCTCTGAAAAACTAGGAAAAAAAGTTAGACTTTGGAGTAAGAAGCTTAAGAATATCTAACTGCTGTAAGTTTTATTTCAAACTTGATTGGGTCACCGGTTAGGTCAGACTGGATGGATTAGGAGGCTAGACACATGTATTTACATGGTCGGGCTAGTCACTTCTGACTCGACTCACATTGGTTGAAGTCAATTTTCTTGGGCTAGTTTGTTTGGGTGGCTAGACACGTGTTTTAATACGGGCAAACTAGTTAGTCTTGATTCAACTTGTGCCATCTAAGCTGGTTATTTCTCTCAGCATGGTTGAGTTGGGTAATTGGCCAACTACGATTTGACTTGTGTGGAGTAAACTCTTACACAAGCAAGTTCTATTTTACAAGCCTTGGATTGTGTATTCAACAAGTTTTTTGTTAGTTTTTATTGTGAGGAAGTGAGAAATTTTTTTATTGTAAAAAGAAAGATATGTTTTAATTAATTTTGTGTGAATTGCTCTATTTTTATTTTTAGTAGTTAAAAATTAATTACAGTACGTTTCACAAACAAAAGCTTGTTGGTGTGACCTCAAACTTTGACTTTGCATCGTGTAAGTCCCCCAAACAATTGAGACATCAAACCTTACATTTTTTTTCTCAAGTTTGTGCAAAAGAGGGCATTTGTGCCACGTAATATTTTTGCACAAATATAAATTATTATTATTATTATTATTTATCAAGAGGTACGTGCGTTTGCTTCTTCTACTTGAGTTATAGATTTTTTAGATATTGTTAATCAATTAAACTAAATTTCATATGAGATTATACTCCTAACTACATTAGATTTCTGATAAATTATTGATCTTTTATTTGAATTAGATCTCATATAATTTATGAATATTAGTTGCATTTATATATGATTTTATGTTACTAGTTATATTTTATTTTTAATCATAAATTATAATCAAAGTTGAATCGAATATCACTATTACAGTTAAATTTCTAAAAAATTGAAAAATATAAAAATAACAATGGAAGATGTGGCAAATGATAATAAATTAATAAGAAACATGAAGCTGATTTCTCCTTTTTTTAGTTTTCGACGGTGCTTATAATAAGAACATATATAGATTATACATTGACGGTACCATCAGGTTGATTACCTTACTAATTTAATAAGCCAATATATATAATTGTTGTATATGTTGTTGTTAAATACTAAAAAAATAAAAAAATTGTGAGATCCTAAGTTGGGTCAAATTTTTATTGATTAAATAAATTATCTGAGTTGGGTTAGGATGAGCAAACTTGACATGCCATCTAACAAGAAAATAATAAAGTAAAACACAATTCTAAATGGCCATTTGAAGTTGACCCTATGACTAACTTATTAGATAATGACGTGAGGGGATAGTGTTGACTTTTTACATGTCCATAAAATAGAAAATGTGACGAAATTATGGTGAATAGGAAGGTTTAGAATAATGTTTTGGAGATTTAGAACTCTTAATTAGGGTAGAGTTAAGAGGTAGTTATCCCTTTTGGATAAAAACAACTATATTTGGATTTTTATTAATTAAATTGAGGTAGAATACCTAAAATATCCTTGTTTAATTGTGTCTCTTAGTATATATGTCTAGAGAAAGCCAATCTCTCTCTCTCTCTCTCTAAAATTTTGTGACATTGAAAAGGGAGGAGATGGGGCGGCTAATTTTTGGTATATTTTATCTTCTTTTCTTGATTTTTTTATTAAATCACCACGTTTTCTTTTAGAATTCATGTTTAAGACATGTATGTAACATTATCATGTGAATTTTGATTGAGTTTAGATGATTTCTCAAGAGGAGGGATCACAGACTTTGATTATTTTTGGAGAGTTGTGTTGCACTTGAATCCATAAGGTTTGGATTTGTTGTATGTGTGTTTGATTATCTAAAGGTTTAATTTTCACAATTTATTCTTGTTGTATGCATGTTGTATAGAAATTACTTTTATTAGTTTATTAATTCACGATGAATTCCTATAGATTTATTAAAGAAATATGTTTTAGGAAATTTTGTGCTTGTGATGATTTATAATGATAATTAGATAATTTATTGGAGTTAGATCAACTTTGATGCATGATTTATAGAGCACCTCAATGTTCAGTAACTTTTGTAGAGTGTTTGAATGCTAGAAAATAGAGTGTCTGAATGCTCGAACATTTTCAGTGTTTATTAATTAAGGTTTTAAATAACTATTTAATGATGTTTAATACTTTGTTATGATTGTTTGATATTGTTAATCGGTTGATATGTGATTTATGCTATTTTTTAATACATGAGGTTGAAGTGGAGAATTTACTTGCTTTAAAAGCTTTGATTCTGTATGCATGCATGACATATCATCATTTCCATATTACGTAAAGATTGAGGTACATATAACCTTTATGGTATTAGATAAACACTAGTTATCGTTGATTAGTCACGTAAAGGATGTAGCCATAACATTAGCATTAGAGGTGATGTATTGGACTTCATCTACTTGATTAAAATAGGTGACCGTGATGTAAGGCTTATCACACTGTAGTGTAAGGCTTATTATAAAACATGAAATGTCCTAACGTCTAAGGGATAAGGAGTAGCCCAGTATGTACTTTAAGACCGGAGTTTGGGTAAGGATATATGTCTACTTTCTACTACAAAAAAGGGTAGCATTTATGATCATAGATGGTAAAACATTCTTTGGCAGAATGGTAACTCTACTATAATAGGGGTTAGACGTAAACTTATATATTTTATGGTGTTGTTTAAATTGTTCATTTTGATTATACAGACTGAGTGGTTTTATTACTAACATGGAATTGCCTCTGCAGGTTTGAACTAGCTTGGGACGAGAGCCTTGGCGGGGACAGAGGGAGCTTTAGTTGATAGACTAGTTGTTATCTTTATTAATGGACTTTTTCTTATTATTATATATAAAACTTAGGATATTATATAACATGGTATTGGAACATGGTTAGGTTTTTGGGATTTGAATAATTATTATTCGGCATGCTATTAGGTGAATGATATAATTGTGATTGTTAAAAAATTTAATTGTTGCCTTATAAATAATTATTGCTTCTAATGTGCATGTTATACAACTTATTTAATTATTTTTGAATATTCAAACTTGTTCTTTTGCTGGAGTTTGGGTTTTTATGTTAGGTAACCCTCAGTTTGTGTTTGGTTTTTCGAGCGAGGTGTCACAATTGGTATCTAAGCCATAGTTTCACTTAATTAATTAGTATATAACCTTACATTGTTGAAAGTCTAATGAGTACACTATCTCCAAGATTAGAGTTTGCGTTAATTACTAATAAAATTGGTATTGAGGCACTGATTTGAAGTGTTTTAGATGGTGGCTAATATAAGATCTCAAGATAGACAACAAAGGGGGAACCAAGGGCAAGGATTGAACCCAAGTGAGGGGGCGAGCCCAGAGCAAGTGGTGAACCCAAGTGAGAGGGCAATCCCGGAGCTGACCAATGACAATATGTTAGCCCAGATATTGGTGGCCATCCAGGGTTTGGTTCAGTCCAATGCAACAACTCAAAGCAAATTAGTGGAGGTGGTATAAAGACTACCTATGCCAAGTGTGCAGGAAGGCAATGGAGCCACAAGTTCAGCTGACGGTTTTGGCTCGGCACCTCCTAGGGCCTAGGAGGGAAGCCGAGGGGCAAGGAATGGGCTTCTACCGGTGATCCAAACTGGCCTGTAGGTGGCAAGCCGGATGTTGCGAGCTGTTGAGGACTCAGACAAATATAATAAAGAGAAATTCATAAAGAATGGAGCCAAAGAGTTTATTGGGGGAGTTGACCCAATTAAGGTTGAGAATTGGATTAAGAATATGGAAACTACCTTTAGAAGCATGCAAATACCTCATAGGCACAAAATTAGGCTAGCCACAATCATGCTTTAAGAAGAGGCATATCATTGGTGACAATCACCAGAGAAGTCTACCTATAATAGAAGGGAGATCACTTCTATTACATGGGTTAAGTTTGTGATTTCCTTCAATGAACAATATTTTCCTGAGCCAGTGGTTCAATAAAAGGTTCTTGAGTTTAACAACCATACTCAAGGAAATGATTCTATTCGCGACTATGCACAAAAGTTTCTACAATTGAAGAGATTTTCCACCAGATCAATAGAGAATAAGAAGGTTAGATGTAGCAAATTCTTTTGAGGGTTGAAGTTTGAATTGAGAAACATAATTGCTAATATCCCTAGAGTTAGTTTGATTGAGGTTATCAATGTTGTAGCCAATCATGAGTTAATATTGGAACAAGATAAAATTGCTAAGTAGAACAATAATTTCCCAAAATTTAGAGTTCCCACTCTTCATGTGATGGAATCTTCTTATCAAAAAAGTTTAGAAAATCCTAGCAATCCTAACAAGAGGAAGACAGATGGTGAGAAAAAGTCTTAGAAGTGTAGAAATTATGGGAATGAGTACTCTGGGAAGCATTCTGAACCACTCAAATGCTTCAACTATGGGAAGATAGGAAACATGAAGAAGGATTGTCTAGAACCAACAAAAGAGAAGAAATATTTGACATAAGAAAACCCTATTTATTAGAAAGTGATATAGAACTTAGTTCATCTCAGATAATTTTCAGGGATGAAAATTCTTAGGTTGAGAAGAGTGTAAGATCCTAAGTTAGGTCAAATTTTTATTGATTAAATAAATTAATCGAGTTGGGTTAGACTGAGTAAACTTAACATGTCATCTTTAAAAATTCATATTTTTTGGATACATAGTAAGAATATTTTGACATTTTAGGATAAGAAGCAAGGCATCCTAAGGAATTCAACAAAAAAATAATCAAGCAAAACAGAGTTCTAGAGATTGAGTTATGACCGTTCAATTTGACCTTATGACCAAATTATTTAATAATGACATGGAGGGGTATAATCAATTTTTTACATGTCTATAAAATACGAGAATTTTAATGTGATGAAATTATGGTGAATAAGACGGTTGGAATAATGTTTTAGAGATTTAGAGGCAGTTTTCCCTTTCAGATAAAAACAATTGTATTTGGATTTTTATTAATTTAATAAAGGTAGAATACTCAGTTTTCCCTTTCAGATAAAAACAATTGTATTTGGATTTTTATTAATTAAATAAAGGTAGAATACTCAAAATACCCATACTTAATTGTGTTTTTTAGTATATAAATCTAGAGAAGGTCGATCTTTCTCACTCTCTCTCTCCAAATTTTTTTGTGACATTGAGAAGGGAGGAGAGGAGACGGCTAGGTTTTGGTATGTTTAGTCTTATTTTCTTGATTTTTTTCCATTAAATCACCATGTTTCCATGTAGAATTCATGTTTAAGACATGCATGTACCATGGTTATATGAATTTTGCTTGAGTTTGGATGATTTCTCGAGAGGAGGGATCATAGACTTTGATTATTTTGTGTAGAATTGTGTTGTACATGAATTGATAAGGTTTGGATTCGTTGTATGTGTGTTTGATTATATAAAAGTTTAATTTTCACAAGCAATTTTTGTTGTATGCATGTCTAATAAAAATTGCCTAGATTAATTTATTTAATTCTCGATGACTTCCTATAGATTTATTTTAGTAATATGTTTTATGAGATTTATATGTGTTTGTGATGATTTAATATGATAATTATATGATTTATTGAAGTTAGATCAATTTTGATGCATGATTTATACAATATTAGTTGTAAATTCTTAGAAATTTATACGTTAATGGTAGATTTTTTTTTAAAAAGGTTAATTTGATGAAAATCTATCTTGTGTATGTCTCGAATCATCATATAAACTTGTTAGTACGAAGAAGAATCAAACTTGATTGATAAATTCATGAAAAAGATCTAAAATTCATTAAAAAATTTTGAAGTGTAAAAAGTTTTGAATCAGCATTTGAACGCTCAGTCACTTTTTCAGAGTGTCTGAACGCTAGGAAACATGGCGTCTCAACGTCTAGTTACTTGTGTAGAGCATTTGAACGCTGGGAAACTGAGCGTTTGAATGCCCAAACAGTTTACAATGTTTATTAATTAAGGTATTAAACAACTATTTAAGGATGTTTAATGCTTTAATTATGATTGTGTGATATTGTTAATAAGTTGATATGTGATGTATGCCATTTTTTATTACATGAGGTAGAGGTGGAGAAAGTATTTGCTTAAAAAGCTTTGATTGTCTATACATGCATGACATATCATTAGTTTTGTATTCAATACGCAGTTGGGCGAATAATGTATATTGATTGGTACCGTTTAGGTGTTGTGTGGGTATTGTCTAAGAGCTAGTCAAAGGGGAAGAAAATACCTACGGATTGAGGTACATGTAACCTTTATGATAGATAAATACTAGTTGTTGATTAGTCACGTAAAGTATGCAGTTACAATATTGGCGTTAGAGGTGACGTGTTGGATTTCATCTACCTGGTTAAAATATACGACCGTGATGTAAGTAGAACATAGTTAGAGTTTTGAAATTTTGATAATTATTATTCAGCATGCTATTAGTTGAACGATATAACTGTAATTGCAAATAAATTTGGTTGTTGTCGTGTAAATAATTATTACTTTCAATGTACATGTTATACAACTTATTTAATTATTTTTAATAATTTAAACTTACTTTTTTACCGTGGTTAGGGTTTGTATGTTATGCAACCCCCGATTTGAGTTTGATTTTCCAAGCAGAGTGTCACATAAATGGTTGCCAAAACTAATTACCAAGTCCCAACTCTTTGGTAAAAAATAAAAAGAAAAGAAAAGAAAAACTCTTTAAATGCTAATTATTAATAAAATTAAGAAATTGGGTAAATGATTTAATTATACACCTACATATATCTTGCCTTATAAACAACAAAAATTAAAAGAAAAAACCAATGTGTGGAAAGGGGGGCTGGGTAATACGTGCTCCAACGGCTGAAAATTAAATCCCACTCTATATCCCCACCACCTCCTGGTCGAGCTCCTCCCACTCCAACAACTGCTGCCACCCCCGGCCATGTCTGCTCCCATTCCACCTCGTCAGCAACATTGCACGTCTTTCTCAGCAGCAACATCTGTCCGTTGAGGCAGATCGGGAAGGCGTCACCGGCAGCTGCGGCCCAGGGCTTGGCGTCTCCGGCGGTGGGGAACATTCAGGCTGTGGGGGTTGCGGTGATGGTGAGGAGGGCGATAGCGAGCGGCAATCCAATCATCATATTCTTTCTCAAATTTACTATGGTTGGACTTCAAATGTTTTAAATGAACTATGATATTATTAGATATGTGTCATGAGCAAAACCTATGATAGGTTCTTAGAAAAACAGTTGTAATAGCCTTTCGCATTGCACCATCTTGATCTGTGATAATCGAAGCAGGTGTTTTTCCCCACATATATTTTAACCATCTCTTAAACAACCAAGTAAATGTTGCCTCCATCTCATCAGCAAGTAAAGTACAACCAAAAAGTGTAGATTGCTATGGTGATTAATACCTGTGAATGTGAATGGAGCAAACAACATGGAGATTGCATTAGTCTTATAAGTAACATCAAATACTATCATATCACCAAAGTGTAAGTAAGATGCCCTTGATCTCCCATCAGCCCAACAAGCATTTTGGATCTTTCCATCCTCATTTAATTCAATTTCAAAAAGAAGTCATTGTCTTTCACATTTTTCTTTTGAAAGTACTAGATAATACTTAAGCATTGTCGCCCAACATCATTCTTATGGGTGCTTTTTAGACGATTGATGCAAGATTGACACACAACACTGTCTATTTTGGTGCTATTCAAAGTTACATTTTTGACGCTATTCAAAGTTACATTCAAAACTTTAGAAACGACTGATGGTTTCATTCCTATTTGATGCAGTGAATTAATCATATTCCTGTAGGATTCAGACAGACGACTATGAAACGAAAGTTTTGCAACTTTGGTTGCAGTTGAGGAGTTACGACTATGAATGTCAAAAAATTCTTCTACTTTCCACACCCTACACTTGCTTAGATGTATTCTCATAAAAACTTTGCAATCTTCTATAGTCTCTCTACGACTTTTAACTTATCTGTCTCATCTTCTTCTTGTCATTTATATCTTGCTTACCTTCCTTCGAACGGACAAAATTTTGAGATGTGATACACTTCGTCTTTTTGAATCGATAAAAACCACCTTCGAATGCCAAAACGTTGTCTTTTTGCATACGGGTTGTAAAAATCATATGCAGCCTTTTCTGAAGAGAATTTCATTCCCAAACAAGAGGTCATATTTTCATAGCATTCAGCTACCTCTACAGCTTCACCTTCCACTTCTATTTTTTTCAAAATATTCACCATTCTTGTCAAATTCTTCAATTTCCTTACAATCTTCTTTTGTAATCTGTATTCCATGATGAGACAATCACAAATCTTGTATCTGATCTTCATTATCTTCCATGGGTCTAAAGCACAGTAGAGGAATTACCTACCAAATAAACATATTATTAGTGAATCAACATATATATTCAAATTTATAACTTTATAATCTCAATGACTCAAAAAATAGCATTGTTATCAATTATAGATTGCACAGGAGGAATAAATACATTCAACAGAATTATTCATTCGAGCTACATAAATTGTTGCCTAATATCAGGAAAGGCAAAAGGAATAATCTCAGCAACAAGCAGGCAAAATACATTAACCCCTGAACCAAGCTTCAACTTTGCAGAATTATAATTGGCACATCGCAACGGCAACACGGAACCAGCAATCACCATAATCAACTTTGCCTCTCCAACTGAATCACATCCTTACTCTACTTCTTGTCCATTCCCTCCCCACGCAATCAACATAAAGAAAATAATTATCAAAACAACTAAAACCTATCCCACCATTCAGCTTTGTCACTTTCTGTGATCAAATAATTTAACCAAAGAACCTTCCCAATGTCCACCTTGTCATGAAGTATGGAGCTAACCATTGTTGCAAAAATAAGGCTTGAAATTTGAAGTAATCAAATTGAAAAACAATAAATCAAACCGGTTCAATTGATAAATTAGTTCATTTTGAAATGGTCACAAATTTTTGGTTGAGGTGTCTAAGCCCAATCCCCTTATTCAAGAATAATTGATCTCCGGATGCAAATCAATAGAACAGAAAAAGGGCATTGACACATGATTGAAAAGGTCATTTCAGCTGTGTTTCAAAATAACAACGTGAATCAACAACACATAAACCTTAAATTGATCCATCAGTTCGCACTTAAAGATGGAAAATAAGCCCCAAACAGTCATATCCTCTCGAAGAACACATGAGAGCAATGGGAAAACAGACGTTAACCAATCTGAGGCACAACATATAATTTCTTCACAAGTCCCAACAAAACTCAGAAGCCACAATAAGAGCCCAGAAAGCAGATAATAGAATCACAACTCACAACTCACAGCACCACCAATAGGTAGGTTCATCAAACATTACTAACAAACCGAAACATTCGATCAGATCACACATAATGTAATCATAGCTATCACAATACCCAAAAAGAATTGGGATAAAATCCAACATCTCTCATAATGTAATTGCACAAGAACGACAACATAAACATACCACTACCACTAGATAAGATTTTTTTGTTATTATAAAAAACAAACTTTTGCATTTTTTTCACTACAATAGTTCTTGTTTCACTATTATGTCTTTATTTAGTATCCTAACACACTGAAGCTTTCTCCATTCAAGTTGAGCAGCAAACTGAGCAAACAATCAGCTTGCATAGCTAAGCGGGACGTTAGCAGACACTGGAAAACTTGAGCATCGTTTTTATAACTTCCTCAACTTGAATAGCAAAATAACTAAACAGGCTTTAAATCCAACGTACAATATTTCAAAATAAAGCAACCTTGGCCCCAATTAGAAGATGAAGCCCTCACCGTTCAAGTTGAGCAGCAAACTGTGCAACCTTCTGCTTGCATTGGTTGGCATTACTATTTGATTCCTCAATTTGAAAAAGATCAGCTGCCCGCTCAAGGAAGACAATGGCCTGCTCAAAAATGGACTCCTGCTCATACAACTCTCCAATTTCCTGCAGTGCACCGTTGCAAGATTTAATTGTTGGAACAAGCTGCATCGAGCATCGTTTCCCATTTTCACATCACCATCATTTTCTCCGCCATAAATAAATGCCCCTCCCACACAACACAAAAAATTGACAGACCTTGCATTATCTGGCACGCATGCTTAACCTGCCTATTTCAAAGTAAAAATCCACAGCTGTGCTCAAGCACGATACAGCCTCTGCAAAGAGAACACATATCATATAATCAAAAACAGGTAAACTTCTTTGGACACACATGAATATAAAAAGAATCCTTGCAATTACCTTGGGAAGAAATCTTTTTGTAGCAGTTAGCCGCATCCACAAAGGCAGATGAACTAAAGTCTACCAAAGTCTGTCTTTGCAAGCAAGTTCTTCCGCAACAAGCCAACCAGGAATATATCTGCAGTGAACTATTCTGATCTTTCCACAATATATTGCCGAGGTAAATTATTCCTGTTTCAGACCACTGACTCTTTCCAATTTCCATGACATCAATTTCCACTTTATCCCTTGTATGCAAATGTTCATGATGTGGAACTGCTTCGCCAGCAGAAAACATAGAGATTGACCAGAAAATTATTCCTTTTCATGAAGCTAGATGTCAGTACTAACAAATGATAAAAAAAATGCTGACGGTTAAGGTTTATAACTTTCATATAAGCACAAACCGAATGTCAGTGTCAGCTGCTCCACATCTTTTATGCTTCGTCCAAACATCGTGTTTGCAGTTGTTCTCTCCTCTTGTTCTGCAAAAGAATGGGATTTGATCCAGCTGCTTTCATTAGGTGCGCTGCAGATGGATGCAGCACACCACAAAATTATCATATATATATGGGTAAAATCATTGGCTATGCTTCAATTTTTTCTGGCCATTGGATTCTATCCAACGGCCAGAAATTAATTCCCACCCCATTTTCTTATAACAGAATTATACACACGGGTAAAATCATGGGCTATGCTTCAGTTTTTCCAGCCGTTGGATTTTATCCAACGACCGGAAATTAAATCCCTCCCTGTTTTCTTATAACAGAGCTTCTCCTTTGTTTCTCTATCAATGCCAGGATGCCGGGTGCCATTCCGGCTACTTTTCGCTTTAACACAGCCGCTAGGTACTATCTCGTTTACACACCCCCTCCTTGACTGCCGGCCGCCGCGGCCCCCACCCCCTGCCACTGCCCACCTCTGGATTTGATCCGGCGCGCATGCAGCGCACCACATTCCCACTATATATATATATATATATATATATATATATATATTTGTGTATATGTATATTCTACTCAACTATATTTTGTGGAGTACAAATCAAGACGAAGGTCATTATCAGCAGTCCACAAATGCAAAGGAGAGTAGAACACTTAATGCAAAGACCAAAAATGGTGGTCCTCTAGGGGCTGAGCTTTTAAATCGGGTAGTGTTGGATTTTGGACGTGAATATACATGTATATATAATTATATCATATAAGGTTTGACCTAAATTAAATTGATTTATTAAAATTAAGATTAATAGGTCATTAATATTTAAGATAAGTATAGATAAATATGTGTAAATATTATTTTTATAATTTCTAATTTATGATGGGTTAAACTGAAATTATAAAAGATAATGATAAATACGGTTATAGCCCCAAATTTGCCCTTTGGTTTTTCTTTCTAATATCTTATTAACCAAAAATTTTAGTTTTGGAGAACTGGTATTCAATTTGGAAGATTAAAACCTAAAGAAGTTAAGAATTATTTTATTTTTATAGATTCAGGTACATTTTTATTATTAAATCCTATTTTTTTGATGATTTAATATGAAGAAGAAGAATGTTTTATTGTAATATTTTGTTTATCTGTATAATTTGGTTAAATTAAATATAGAACTCGTAGTTGGTTGGGTGGTCGTAAGATTCCCATTACCACTGCCACTCTACCCCTATACATCCCCGCTCTTCATGCTCATTTTTAAGCGTGTGCGTAAACATGGAAACATGTGATATGGTTGATCAATATCTGATGACATTTCTTTGTAGGAAGATGAAAGCAATTGACAATGAAGAGTTATCTCTCTAGAAATATATATAAAAACTTGCTGCCGCGGCGAAAGGAGTGGAAGGGAGGTGCAAGCAGAGGATAAGAACGAAGAGGGCCACCACAAGTTTGCTTCGGATCATATTCCAAATATGATTTTTTTTTTTGCTGGCTAGCTTGCTTCTCTGATTTTCTTGGTGCGTAGAGAGACTGAGAGAACTGGGAAGTGGAGATGGCCATGTAGTGGTATGAATAAAGTGAGTAGAACGAAAGGGCGTTACGGGACATTGCGAGATCCATGAATTCGAGGTGAATAATGAGAATAAATTGTAAGGATGAATTCGAGGTGAATAATGAGAATAAATTGTAATGGGGGAAAACTAGGAAGTGTGGCTATATAAGGGGGAGAGACTGATTGTAAAGGACATGACTTTTGATGAATTAAATCTTTGTTTTCTTCTTATCTTTGTTCTTTGTTCTTCTTCCTATTTTCTAGGGAGATCTTCCTGGGAGCAGGGTTTAACCACTGTCCCATCCTCCATCATCTCAACCATTTCTCCAAACTCCCTTCAGATTCCAGGCCAATCGTCTCCTCCATGGCACCAGCCAAGCAGGGGAACAAGCAAGGAACTAAGGGGAAAGAGGTCATCGTCGACCTTGGTGAGGAAAATCCTACCAATTTAGTATCAGAGCAAGGCGAGGGAGGTACGAATCCATCACCAAACTCGATTGAATTATCTCACATTAAACAGATTCAGGATTACTTGATTACTGCTGTTGCTGAAATTTCTACAAAACTCGACATGTTAATGCAATCGAGAGTTGAGGTTAGGGGGAATCTGGATAATCGTGAGGGAATTGGGACATCTCATATGAGAGTTCCTGTTGGGTTGGATATTGATGATCAATGGCAGGATAGTCGAAGAAACACCCAAAGGGACGAGCAGGTGAGGATGTCGGGAGGAAGGATTCCGCAAACGTACCGGGATGACGATGGGAAGCCGGTTGTTTTTGATTGCGTCCGGGAAGCCGAGAGGCGGATCGCCGGACATAAGAATATGGAGTATCATCCGATGGGTGGGAGTCTAGCAATGGTAGAGGAA
The DNA here is from genome assembly GCA_033002965.1 of Piper betle. NCBI lineage: Eukaryota > Viridiplantae > Streptophyta > Magnoliopsida > Piperales > Piperaceae > Piper > Piper betle. The sequence continues at coordinate 18,717 of JAURVB010000149.1, read as the reverse complement.
ACATTGAAGCTGGCATATGGGGATAACTCTCACCTAATTAAGGATAAAAGAATTGCAGCGGTGCAAGCACTTTCTGGAACTGGTGCATGCCGACTCTTTGCTGATTTTCAGAAGCGCTTCATTCCTGATTCTCAGATCTACATACCAGTGCCAACTTGGGCCAACCATCATAATATTTGGAGAGATGCTCAGGTGCCCCAAAGAACTTTCCATTACTATCATCCGGAGACAAGGGGGCTAGATTTTGCTTCAATGATGGATGATATCAAGAATGCACCAAATGATTCCTTCTTCTTGCTTCATGCATGTGCACACAATCCTACTGGAGTAGATCCAACAGAAGAACAGTGGAGAGAGATGTCATACCAGTTCAAGGTGAAGAATCATTTTGCCTTCTTTGACATGGCATACCAAGGTTTTGCAAGTGGTGATCCGGTGAGAGATGCAAAAGCCATTCGTATCTTTCTTGAAGATGGCCATTTAATTGGATGCGCTCAATCATATGCCAAAATTATGGGCCTTTATGGTCAAAGAGTAGGGTGCCTCAGTGTTCTCTGTGAAGATGACGAGCAAGCTGTAGCTGTGAAGAGTCAGTTGCAGCAATTAGCTAGGCCTATGTATAGCAATCCACCAATTCATGGTGCTTTTATTGTCTCTACAATACTTGGCGATCCTGAACTGAAGATTTTGTGGCTCAAGGAGGTGAAGGCCATGGCTGACCGGATAATTGGAATGCGGTCTGCTCTTAGAGAAAACCTTGAGAAACTAGGGTTTCCTCTATCTTGGGAGCAAACATTGCCCTCTGTTCTTGTTATTGCTGTTATTTCTGCATCTTTAACTTCTAAGGCCAGGCTTGGTACTTGTGGCATTCAGCAGATTGGGGGCCACTTGGGATCAAACAGGTGCACGTCTATTGCTGCTGGGATTAATGCATTGGCTTTGAAGCATGGCATTTCGTCGCGCCTTGGCCAGCTGTTATTCTTGTACCAATTTCTTACCTTATACTACTCCAATGGCGGATACTTCCTTGTAATTCGTAATCTGTACAACCTTGGGGACAAGGTTCTTGTAAAGGGGAGGGTAATTGGTATGAATAAAGTGAGTAGAACGAAAGGGCGTTACGGGACATTGCGAGATCCATGAATTCGAGGTGAATAATGAGAATAAATTGTAAGGATGAATTCGAGGTGAATAATGAGAATAAATTGTAATGGGGGAAAACTAGGAAGTGTGGCTATATAAGGGGGAGAGACTGATTGTAAAGGACATGACTTTTGATGAATTAAATCTTTGTTTTCTTCTTATCTTTGTTCTTTGTTCTTCTTCCTATTTTCTAGGGAGATCTTCCTGGGAGCAGGGTTTAACCACTGTCCCATCCTCCATCATCTCAACCATTTCTCCAACTCCCTTCAGATTCCAGGCCAATCGTCTCCTCCATGGCACCAGCCAAGCAGGGGAACAAGCAAGGAACTAAGGGGAAAGAGGTCATCGTCGACCTTGGTGAGGAAAATCATACCATGTAGAAAATGCTTCAATAGTTATATGTATATATACAGTACTGGCATTGCCCGGGGTGCGTGTTGATTTTATGAAGACAGCGAGGAAGGTGATGGGCTGCAGCAACTAACGACTAGTGTAGGTGTGGTCCCAAGTTTCCAGGTAAATACGAGACATATTCCAGCGTCGAATTTAAAACATTGGTGCTTGGATGATTGCAAGGGGAATCAATGATTGAGATGAAATTACTTTTGAGATGGTCAATATTTTTAATAAATTCATTTGAGCCCGTAAATAAAAAATATTTTATTTTCAAAATTAACACCCTACAGTAAAGTTTTATATATATATATATATATATATATATATATATATATATATATATATATATGGCAGTGTTATGTATGCCGCCTTCTTTTGACAACGCACCATGCATTGCCAGATGTGGGCCGTTGGACTAAAATCTAGCGGCCCAGATTTTACTGGCGCCCCTAGACCCGCCCCAGACCCGCTTTGCCACTTGCCTGGCCATCCCCACCCCCTGCCGGCAGCCCCTCGCCTACCCCGACAACCCTCTCCACCGCGGTCCCCTCGCCCGCCCCAAGCCATCATGGCCTCCTATCTTGCCACCCCTGCCCGCCCCGTCGTTGCCCTCCCCCGGCCCCGTAGCCACGACCCCCTCGCCCTTGGCCGCCCTCTTCCAAAACCCCTGCCGCCGCCGTAGCGGCCACCCCCCACCGTTGTCCCCTCCCCAAGCCGCTGTCCCCCGTGCCCCGACCGCACTGTGGCCCCCCAAGCTGCCCACGATCGAAGCCACCCGCCACCTTGCCACGGCTCCCCCGGCACAACCTGCCCTCCTGACCCGCCCGCCGCCCCACGCCCGACCCCCCACCACGACCGACCACCCTTACCACTCTACCGCGGCCTGCCCACTCCTCCGCCGCAGCCCCCAAGCCGCCTGCCAATGTCGACACACCCACCCACTACCCTCGACCCTGATCTTCGGCCCCCAAATGCACCAACACCCTCTTGTCGATCTCAACGCAGCCTAGCCGCCCCAAATCTGCTAACCACTCAATGTCCTTTCCGTACACTACTGTGCACCCCTGTGCGATGGACCGCCGTCCCTTGAATGGCCCACAGCGGCCAGGCTCATCATGCAATCGATCTGTCACCCTTCACGTGGTCCCATATATATATATATATATATATATATATATATATATATATATATATATATATATATATATATATGAGGAGGGGGAGGCTGTACTGCAGCACAGCCAAGATGGTTGTGCTGTAGTATTCCAGCCGTTGGATTTAATCCAACTGCTGGATAAAAAAAAAATTGCGCGGTGGCGCGCATTGCCGCCGCCGTCGGCCGACGCACGCCGTCGCCGCCACCTCGGCCGACGCGACGCCACCCCTGCCCCGCCCGTCACTCGCCCCGGCCAACGGGGCGGCGACAGGGCGGCCGGATCTAGCTGCCTTGCCGCCGGGCGACACCACCCCCACCTCGCCACCCCACCGCGCGACGCCCCCCTGGTCCCCCGCTCGCCACCCCACTGCGCGACGTCCCCCCCATCCCCAGTCCCTCGTCCCCCGCCCGCCACCCCGGTGCACCGCGCCTCCCGTCCCCTGTCGTCGCCGTGGCCGGGCACGCTTCCCGCCCCTCTGCCGTCGCTGCTGCGGCGGTGGCGGCGGCCTAATTTTTTTTTGATCTTGGCAGTTGGATGCTAATCCAACGGCCAAGATCAAAGTCCAGCACAGCTAAGATGGCTGTACTTGAGTACAGGAAAACTTTTTCCTATATATATATATATATATACACATACACACATACATTTTGGGAAGCATCATCATTGAATAGGACCAGTGTTTTAAAAATGAGTTCCTGAATTCTCAAATTCTGATTATATAATTTCTGAAAAAATTGAGTCTGACAAGCATGTTTTAAAAACCACCCTAAAAATCTAGCGTCGTCCTATTGAATGTATATATAAAGAATGAGGAGATTTCGATGGTGTCATCGCCCATCGAATGCAGGGAAATTGCTTCTTTTTTAATATTAACATAAAAGTTACATCATCATAATGAGAATAATCAGACCGCGAAAGTAAGTTATCTAACAGGTACTAAAATAAAGCTAATATTCATGACATATCGCCAATCAAATGCATGGAAAATGATTGCCTTTTTAAATTAATATAAAAATAATATCATCAGAACGAGAATATTTTGTTGACCTGGTTAAATCAGACTGCAAAAAGTAAGTCATATAACCATTTTTAAAATAAAGCTAATATTCATGACATATCTATTTCTATTAATAAAAAGGAAACTTAATCCTAGCCTATAATTAAAAGTAGGAGATTTAACCGATCAAAATATAATAAAAATTAAAAAAACCCTCCTATAGTGAAGGGTTACATGTTCGAATCGGGCTAACCTTAATTTTTAACTTCTTATATAATAATACTAATAATAATACCTCTCACTTAGGAGGTAACAAGTTTAAACCTGGTTAACTTACATTTTTAACTTTCTACTAACAAGATACAATTTACTTAGTTTGAAAAAAACACAATAAAAAAGTTATATTATTATACTTTATCTTCTCATTCAATTAAGATATATATTTAACTATAATAGTTTATCCTATTATTTAATGAGAGAATACATATAAAATTAAAATTAATCAGTAGTACAAGTTGTGTAAGTCACATCATCTTGGTTAATTCAAATCAAATTGCATGTTATTATTTACCCCCTTGGTTTCTTTAGCTCCCATCATATTTCAGCTTTTCAACTTTTTTTGCGTTGTGGTTAATTTAGACTCCACAATATTTTTATGGGTTCATTAATACTTACTTGATATGAAATTATTATTATTAGGAACACATTGGAGTATTATTCTAGCCAAATTGAGAATTTTAAAAATAATGATAAATTTAATATATTTATAATTATTCTACTTGAAGTAAATTTTTTACTTAATAATAGATACTTAATTTAAATTTTCAAAAGTTTTATTTATTTGATTATATATTTTTATTTATTATTAAAAAGCTTAAATTATAATTCTGTTCGAATTAAAAACCTTTAGACAAATAAATTCCATTTAATTATTAATTTTTTCTAATTATAATTAAAGTTACTTTTAATATTTATATACAACTTTATTTTCACTTAAAATTAAATAAATATACATTATTTATGTTTAAAAAATATACTAATATATTCTCAATATATATTATTATTAAGTTTTAAATATATTCAACATATTGCGCGTGTATTTTACTAATTTTTAATAAAATATGCATCTCAAGATTTTTTGGTGTCCACTGCAGTTTTGCTTTGTGTGGTAGCAAATCATAATGTTGTGAAAAGTGGAATATGCATCTAAAAATCTTGTAGTGTCCGCGCTTTTGTTTTGCGGCAACAAATCGTAATGTTGTGACAAGTGAAACAACGTGGAACGATCATGATAGGGAGGAGCCATCAATTTTCACTGACAAGAGAATAGAGATGAATAAAATTGGTCAGAAAAGTTGTCGCCCGGTGTCGGCAGCACCGCCCCAGACCGACTTGTGCATACTGCATTCTTCAAATTAAGTTAAGTTCAATCCAATTAAAAAATTTTGGCGACGTCTGTCCGACATTGTCTATTTTATCGGTTTCCCAACTTTTTTGAAAACATAACAATAAATTTAACTGCAATGATAATCTATTTTTTACCGAGTGGCTGTGTGACAACTAAACCGCATGTATGTATCATTCTTTATACATTTAATTCAATATGGCTCAATTTATTTTATTATTATTCACTGTTTTTAAAGCGATGGAAAACATGAAACTGAGGCCGAGTGTAAAGAGCCCATTCTGACCGGTACAAACCAATAATCGCTTGATTACAAGAAACATTTATATCACGTAGCCAGGTAGCATCAAAACGAAAGTGTACATCAATTGGCGTTAGACCAAAATCCAGGCAATTTGGTCTTGGTTATATCATTTATTCGATTGATCATATGAGCCTCCAATACACTCGCTGACTTCCCAACCTGACCATTACCAAAGAATGCACTCTTTGGAGCTCCGAGGGGCAAAGTCCCAACCTTGTTCACCTCCAAATTGCGCATGCTCTCGAAGCTACACATGTTCACAATCTGATCAACCACACCTTGTGCCTCTTCCTCGGGTGAAATCGGAAATCCCACGAACTCCGCCAACCTCTTCACATTTGCTGCCGGCTCCTTCATAACATCCTCGTACAGCAAAAACAACACCCTCTGAGGGTTCTCTTGACTAGCATTCCAGTAACCCAATACATGATCCCAAAGTGGCCCAAATGGGGAGATCCCATTACAGAATGAATCAAAAGCTTCCTCTAAGGAAGCCCTACAGCTGCCCGTCTTAATCTTCATCATAAAATTCCATAAAGAGCAAAAATTGTCTTTCGGGTCTCTGCAGAGGTAAATGATCTTGCACCCAGAGTCCTTAATTGAGCTGGGCAGGAGATAAAAGGGGATATGGGTACCCAAAAGCCTAGGTGAGGAGAGGGTTGAGATGTTTGGGCCTGGGTAGTCTTTGGTAAAAAAATGAAACTCAAACATTAGAATGAGTTCATGAGGGTTGGCATGAAGCAAAGGGTGGCCTGGAGATGTGAGAGGATAGATCCTGCGATTGGTGATGGCAAAAGTCAATGCCTTCATCCATGTTGTTCCAGACTTGGGAAAGGAGGAGAGGATCAGATCATCATCAAGAGGTTGGAAATGATGGTAAAAGCTTAGATAGGATGACAAAAGACGGGAAAGAAACCAAAAGCCCTTGTATTCATACAGAGATATTGACATCCACTCCTTTTTTCGAGTGTAGGAAGTAAAGCTTTGCACTCAGAGCTTATGGCCTCATCACCCTCATTTGCAAAATGAGCAATGTCCTGAGTACAATTGGTAGCATCCATGGAAGCTTCAATTGGTAGTGAACAAGTCACCAATCATGCCCTTTGAAGTGCTTCTGGCTATAATTATATAATCATATAATTAGAGATACTATCAATCATGCCCCACTTTTTATATAATTGGAGACAATATCAATCACGCCCCACTTTGATCCGAAATCATCCCCCCTCGTCGTCCTATTTATGACTAATTACGTATTCCTTCAATTCGTTGCTTACTTAATAACTATTTTAACTGTTTTTCCTATACAATATACTTGACATAGATCTTAATTATTGTCCTTTTACATGACCACATCGGAAATAATGAGTATAGCAATGTTACCGTTTTAGCAATAACATTAACACGGAAGGTAAAAAGAAAATACAAATTATAATTTACCATCTTATAAAGTATCATGTTATCTATAATTTCTTAACGATGTCGGGTGCAATAAATTCGTTGTTTTTGAATAGTTCATTTAGGGGGTGGTCAAAACAAATTATAAACGTGCAAGATATACTTAAATAAAGAAGGTACATTTTTTTTGATAAAATATATAAGACTTAATGATATAGTTGATATCATTTTATATAAGTTTTTCCTCTTAATTTGTATTTATTAGCAGATTTGATTTATTTTTAATTAGGAGTAGATGAATATATATCAGATATATTAAGTTGTTTTAGGATTACAAGGTATGATTATTATTAATTTTAATAAATTTTAGGGTGATTGGAGATTCGGCTTGGATTAATAAGAAGAAAAAAAGCTAAAGAGTTGAAGTCCTTTATTTGTCATTGTTCGGGAAGATGGCCAAATTTTGAGATTTGTCGTCTACCAGTTTCAGGACCACGTGATTACTGGAATCGCAAAAGTGAATGTCCACTTAAAAGCTTTCTATTTCTGACCTGCTACCAACTTTTGCCCACTTCTCTTATTCTTCTTATATATTCCCCTCACCATTGCTTCGACTAGTGGCACTCTAATTGCCCATATCACGCTCCTGGCTTGTCAAAATCCAACCTGATCCTTACTTGATTTATATGATTCCCGTTAATTATTTCTGACAGTTCCTTGTCCGGTCATTTTCAGAGCCAGCTTTTTCTATTCAGTTGACGGCTGTGCCTCCGGTGGCAGTACACGGATGGCTGTCGTACTACTAGCATCTGATCCTCAATGTGCATTTGTCAACTAACTACATACCCTATTAGTTTGCCAATTTCCATTCCGCCTTGCTATGTTGGCTGGTGAGGTGGTGCGGATGTGCTCCCCCATAGTTTTTGAGTCAAGGGCGTTACAATCGTTGTGTAAAATTAGAACTAATTTTAATGGTTAATGCTTCATCATAATCTCTTAACCACCTTTATTATTTTCATTTTCTGACCCCTTCAACAGCAGTGAGCCCTCGAATTTGTCAGTCCTTTTTCTTTTCTTTTTTTCTACTTTTGCCTTTTTTTCTTTCTCTTTTTTTTTTTTTGAAGAGGAGTAATTGTCTCTTCACTCCTTCGATGTTATCAAAGCAAGATGGATGCATTGTTCTACCTCCAAAGCCGCTGACAATTCAACCATTCTTTGCTGTCATGCAACCCCAACACTATCTTTGTTCCAAACTATCTAAACTCATTTGTGCACACAGATCCTCTCACCACAACCAAATTGAGTGACTGCTAACTTGAAAAGGAAAGAAAACAACAACCAAACATAAGCAATGCACAGAAAACAAAACACACAAGAAGAGCATAGAGAGCACACTTGTGGTGGAAACTTGGATCAACTCATGGAAAGTCTTATATTATAATTGACAGAGTTGGCTCTAATACTAAAGTTACAACACCTCAACTAGGTTTACAACGAACCAAATCTAAATAAGTATTAAATCATGGACCAATGCTCTTGCTTAATTCAAATCAAATTGCATGTTATTATTTACCTCCTTGGTTTCTTTCGCTCTTAACGTATTTTAGTTTTTCTTACGTTGAGGTTGATTCTGACTCCACAATATTTTATAGGTCTATTAATATTTACTTAATTTGAAATTATTATTATTAGGAAGGCATTGAAGTATTATTCTACACAAATTGAGAATTTTGAAAATATTGATAAATTTTAATATATTATAATTATACTACTTCAAGTAAAGTTTTTTACCTAATAATATATACTTAATTTATATTTTCAAAAGTTTTATTTATTTAGTTATATATTTTTATTTATTATTAAAAAAAATTAAAATATAATTCTATTCAAATAAAAACCTTTTAAAAATAAATTTCATTTAATTATTAAAATTTTGTCTGATTAGAATTAAAGTTACTTTTAATATTTGTATGCAACTTTATTTTTACTTAAAATTAAATAAAGATTCATTATTTATATTTAAAAATAATATAGTAATATATTCTTAATTAATATTATTATTTAGTTCCAAATATATACTTCACATCGAGCGTGTATTTTACTAGTTCTTAATGAAATATGCAGCTCAAGATTTTTGGTGTCCACTGCAGTTTTGCTTTGTGTGGTAACAAATCATAATGTTGTGAAAAGTGGAATATGTATCTAAAAATCTTGTAGTGTCCGCGCTTTTGTTTTGCGGCAACAAATCGTAATGTTGTGACAAGGTGAAACAACGTGGAACGATCATGATAGGGAGGAGCCATTAATTTTCACAGACAAGAGAATAGAGATGAATAATATTGGTCTGAAATGTTATCGCCCGGTGTCGGCAGAACCGCCCCAGACCGACTTGTGCAGACTGCATTCTTCAAATTAAGTTAAGTTCAATCCAATTAAAAAATTTTGGCGACGTCTGTCTGACATGGTCTATTTTATCGGTTTCCCAACATTTTTTAAAAACATAACAATAAATTTAACTGCAATGATAATCTATTTTATACCAAGTGGCTGTGTGACAACTAAACCGCATGTATGTATCTTTCTTTATACATTTAATTCAATATGGCTCAATTTATTTTATTATTATTCACTGTTTTTAAAGCGATGGAAAACATGAAACTGAGGCCGAGTGTAAAGAGCCCATTCTGACCGGTACAAACCAATAATCGCTTGATTACAAGAAACAGTTATATCACGTAGCCAGGTAGCATCAAAACGAAAGTGTACATCAATTGGCGTTAGACCAAAATCCAGGCAATTTGGTCTTGGTTATATCATTTATTCGATTGATCATATGAGCCTCCAATACACTCGCTGACTTCCCAACCTGACCATTACCAAAGAATGCACTCTTTGGAGTTCCGAGGGGCAATGTCCCAACCTTGTTCACCTCCAAATTTCGCATGCTCTCGAAGCTACACATGTTCACAATCTGATCAACCACACCTTGTGCCTCTTCCTCGGGTGAAATCGGAAATCCCATGAACTCGGCCAACCTCTTCACATTTGCTGCCGGCTCCTTCATAACATCCTCGTACAGCAAAAACAACACCCTCTGAGGGTTCTCTTGACTAGCATTCCAGTAACCCAATACATGATCCCAAAGTGGCCCAAATGGGGAGATCCCATTACAGAATGAATCAAAAGCTTCCTCTAAGGAAGCCTTAGAGATGCCCTTTTTAATCGTCCTCCTAAAATTCCAGTAAGAGCAAAAATTGTCTTTCGGGTCTCTGCAGATGTAAATGATCTTGCACCCAGAGTCCTTAATTGAGCTGGGCAGGAGATAAAAGGGGATATGGGTACCCAAAAGCCTAGGTGAGGAGAGGGTTGAGATGTCAGGGCCTGGGTAGTCTTTGTTAAAAAATTCAAACTCAAACATTAGAATGAGTTCATGAGGGTTGGCATGAAGCAAAGGGTGGTCTGGAGATGTGAGAGGATAGATCCTGCGATTGGTGATGGCAAAAGTCAATGCCTTCATCCATGTTGTTCCAGCCTTAGGAAGGGAGGAGAGGATCAGATCATCATCAAGAGGTTGGAAGTGATGGTAAAAGCTTAGATAGGGGGACAAAAGACGGGAAAAAAACCAAAAGCCCTTGTATTCATAGAGAGATACTGACATCCACTCCTTTTTTGGAGTGTAGGAAGTAAAGCTTTGCACTCAGAGCTTATGGCCTCATCACCCTCATTTGCAAAAAGAGCAATGTCCTGAGTGCTATTGGTAGCATCCATGGAAGCTAGAAATGGGAAATGGTAGTGAACAAGTCACCAATCATGCCCTTTGAAGTGCATATTTATAGAACTAGAGACATTATCAATGATGCCCCTCTTTGATCCGAAATGATCCCCCCTCCTCCGTCCTTTTTTATGACTAATTACGGATTCCTTCAATTCGTGCTTTTGCTGCTCTTAATAACTGTTTTAACTGTTTTTCCCATACAATATACTTGACATAGATCCTAATTATTGTCCTTTTACGTGATCACATGGGAAATAATGAGTTCAACAATGTTACCGTTTTAGCAATAAAATTAACACGGAAGGTCAAAAGTGCTAAAAGGTACTGCACCTACTAGTAGATTTAATTAAACTGATAGGGTATAAGATTATTAACCCAAGTTAAATTTAACCATCTATTAAAATCATATAAGGCGATAATCTTTTTGCTTTTAAATTATCCAGAAATGCCTACAGTAAAGTAAATAGCTGGACTCTTAATTCAAACACCCTATACTAAATGTTGAGCAAATTGAAAGTTTAAGTATCATCATGTGAAATATAGATATCAATAAGGACATATCCAATGATAAAAATATGATTCAGGGAAAATTTAAAAGGTAAAAAATAGAAATTATAATTTACCATCTTATAAAGTTAGGATTGCTAATTGAGCGAGCCAACTCGTGAGCATTTAGCGTTCGGCTCGGCTTGACTCGACTCGAAACTCGACATTTAAATGCTCAACTCGAACTCGAATCTTACGAGCCGAGCTTGAGCAAGGTCGTGTTCGACTCGACTCGACTCGGTTGTAACTCGAACTCGACTCGTAGTTCGACTCAAATTCGACTCGATAAAATAATATAATAATATAGTCTTTATATTATATTATATATATATATATATATATATATATATATATATGAAATATAATAGCAAAGAAGCAAGATAGTTGAGATGACAAGTATTCACCTTGATGACTTCAAGGTTGTGGGTTCAAACCACAATGGCCTCATTTTTTTTTAAGTGAGGTACTTTTGATTTTTAATCGAGTTGGTTTTGAGCTAATGAACGAGAGCTGGCGAATGAGCTCACAAAAATTAAACAGTTAGTTAAGTATATTCGAGCTCGAGTCGAGCTCGAACACATAGTTTTAAGTATATTCGAGCTCGAGTCGAGCTCGAACACATAAAAAATATTCGAGTCGAACTCGAGAATAGTATGTCCAAAACTCGTTCGATCTCGAGTCGAGTTCGAACGAGTTTCGAACTATTCGAGCCGAGTTCGAACACATATTGAGTTCGGCTCGCTCGCTCAATTAGCACCCCCTATATAAAGTATCATCTTATCTATAATTTCTTAATGAAGTCGGGTGTAATAAATTCATTGTTTTTGAATAGTTCATGAAAGGAGTGGTAAAAACAAATTATAAACGTGCAAGATATATAATTTGTATGTGTTAGTTGATTTTATTTATGGTTAATTAGGAGTAGATGAATATATATAAGAGTCATTAAGTTGTTTTAGGCTTATAAGGTATGATTATTAGTAATTTTAATCAATTTTACGGTGATCGTTGATTCGGCTTGGATTAATAAGAAGAAATCTACCTAGAGGGTTGAAGTCGTTTATTTGTCTAGATAGGCAAGATGGCCCAGAATTGAAATTTGTCGTCTACCAGTTAAGAAGAAATCAACCTAAACTGCTTTTGTCCGCTGGTATTTCATCTGCTGCCGCGGCCGTTCAAGCCATTTTTCAGCGTTGGTGAACCACCTTTAGCCGATTTGACCATCCACACAACTTTCCTTCGTTGAAATCTTCATTTTGAGACTAGCGTTAGGGTTGGGTATATACATCCAAATGATCAAGTCCGACCCAAATCTGAAACATGTCCGACTGAATTTGACCTGCCATATTCAACCGAATAGAAACAAACTATACATAGACATTTCTTTGTCTGACTAAATGACTGACCGGATGTTTGATATTTTATATAAATAACATAATGCCTTTAACATTTGTGAGGCTAGTATTATGTTCTATGAAAATTTTAATCATGATATAAGTTGAAATTAATTAAGTTTATACATAAAATTGACATTTAATATCTAAAATAACCCAAAATGACTTACATAGAAAAAAGATAAAAGTCATCCTCATATTTAGGAATTTAGAGCAACATATTCACATTAGCAATCATATTAAATCACTTACTATCTAGTTAAAATGCTCTCAATTAGTATTGTAGTTTACTAAATTTTCAAATTTTAACACCTATACATTTCCAATTCAAATAAAGGCTAATCAATGTATAGAAGCTTTAAAGTATTTTTCAACGTCAAAATGTAATCCAATATTATGTATACTTCAAAAATAAAATAATTTAATAGTTGATTCTTCATCTAATGTAACCCACCCACATGAAAGAATATGCAAAAGAGTTAATTACTTGCAGAAATATATTACTAATATCACAAGTGTAAAAATTAAATATAGCATTCTCACATGCTCATTATAGACCTAAAGATGTCGGAATACTATCTCTATTATCACAATCATCAATATCTTCCAAATCTTCAATATTCATTGTTCGAAATAAATTTGATTATGAACTTATTTGTTTCTCTACAAGTAAAAAATATAGTAGCAAAAGAAAAATATCTGTTAAAAAATATATCGAAAAATAAAAAAGACATAGGTATAAAATATGAATTACCTTCATATTCACTTAACAAATTTTGGGTTCATTATCAAAGCTTTAAGTGTTTTTAGGCTCAAACTATTCTTAATTGAGCTAATTATTTGTATTTCAATACTAAATATAGATTTGGAGCTAACAGTTGACATAGGAATGACTAAAATATATTGAGCAATTTTTTCCAAAATATAATAGTTTACTATGTTTAATATTTACCGTGATAATATATCAAATTACTCATCTATTTTATCAACAAAAGGAATAATTAGTTCATTTAAATTATTCTCAAAATCAATTCGTGTTAATTCATTTGATGAACATTCCATAATCAACTTACTTACTCATTACAATATCTTAATTTGGATTCCAATAGGACAAACAAATGATGAACTTTCAATTCCAATAAAAGGCTTACTTGATAAACATCTAGTCATATATTTCACATTAATCTTATTTTTTGAATTTTCTCACTATAATACAATATTTCTTTATTCAAAATTTTTTTAAAAAAGGTGATATTAATTTTTATACTAATTGACATGAGAGAAACTAAAAAAGGTGATTATAACACCGCTGCCGCCGACACGTGGCCCAACCCTGCCACCGAGCACTGTTGCCTATCACACGGCTAGGCTCATCACGTCTTTGACGTAGGCGGTAGCCAGACCCGGCTAGCTAAACCTGGCCGCGGGCAAAGGAGGGGTTTAATTAGATATGGATAAGTATGGATAAATATATGTAGATATCATATATTTTAGATAAGTTTGGATAAATATGTGTAGATATCATTTTCGTAATCTCTTATTTATGATGGGTTTAATTAGAATTATGAAAAATAAGGACAAATACAGTTATAAGGATAAATACGGTTATGGTCTCCGAATTGGCCTTGTAGTTTTTCTTTTTATTATCCATCATTTAGAAACTAGTGCTAAATTTGGAAGATCAAAACCTAAAGAAGTCGAGAATCATTTTGTTATTATGGAGTCAGGTATATTTTTGTTATCAAATTTTATTTTCTTGACGATTTAATGTAAAGAAGATTTTATTGATGATGTTTTTATCATCTATATAATTTTGTTAAAAGTTTAAGTTTATAGAACAAGTAGTATAAAAGCATCTTTATATTAGATCATTGAGGATTAATTTAATTTGTGTTTAATTTTGGATCACCCAACTTTGACATGCAATTTGGATGATCAAGATTCAAAAATGATAAATCCCAAAATAAAATCTCTCTAGTTCCATATCACATTCAGATCTAATGATTCAGTCATGATGATTGATCAACTAACTTTGGGGTAACCCATTTATGCTCCTTATGTCTTCAACCCATTGGGAGCAACCCCAAATTTGGCACTATCAATCGGTAAGGAAAATACAAGAAATTGTATACGGGATATTTGGTAAAATATAAAATGAGGGAAATAAAGTTAGAAAAGGAAAAAGATTATAATTTTAGAAATTTCCAAATAAAGATATTATTATAACTTTTTTAGTTTTATGTTATTTATATCTGGGATTATTAAATTCAAATTATGGTTAAGTTATAATTAATATTTTAGAATTTATTAATTGGTACAATATACTACCAAAGTAACCTCTTTTGTAGAAAATTAGTTTATTTTAAAATATTAAGAAGGTTGTGGGTATATGATTCACGTGAATGTTAATCAGTCCAAAGAAGGTTAATATTTGACATAATTATATATTTATTTGTGGTAATAAATGTGGGATAATTATCAAGATTTAATGTGAATAATAAATTAGTCCAAAGATAAATTTACTATTCGACGGGATTTATTGTCTATATTTGATTACTGCACAAAGAGTACCACTTACAAACTAATATTTATGTACAAAGACTAAGTATTAATGGTGTGCTAGGTATCTTTTGGTGGGATTTTCATTGTTTGAATTATTAATCTTATTATGTGCATGTTATTTTGTTCTATTTTCAGTTAATCAATTTACTTCTATGATTTCTACAAACATCAATTCAGCTCCTATGCTTAAAGATAATTTTAAGGATTGGAAAGAGAGCGTGATGATCATTCTCAATGGCATGGATCTTGACCATCCGTTAAGGACTAAACAGCCTGCTGCTTTTACGGTCAAAAGTTCCATTAAAGAAAAATGAGATATGAGAATTAGGAACGTTTAAATCGCTTGAGTCTTATGATCATGAGGCATGGAATTCCAAAGGCCTTCAGGGGCAATTGTTTGAGAAGGTTATTATAGCCACTGAGTTTTCTAAAAAAATTGAAAATTGTTTTCTAAAAAATAATAAGGCTGAAACAAGTACGCTTTTGTCAAACTTGATTTCAATGAAGTTTAAAGGCAAAAAACATAAGAGAGTACATTTTAGAGATGTCAAATATTGCTTCAAAACTAAACACACTAAAGTTAGAGCTGTTTGAGGATTTGCTCATGCATTTAGTTTTAATTTCTCTTCCAACACAATTTAGTCAATTAAAGGTCACTTACAACTGTCAAAGTGACAAATGGACTCTTAATGAGCTAATTTTTTATGTTGTCCAAGTGGAAGAAAGGTTGAAGAAAGAACGGGTTGAAAGTGCTCACTTGGCTAGTACCTGTCAGGACAAAAATCAGAAAAGAAAGAGGGCTAAGGAAGATTGTAATGGTTCTCACAAGCAACAAAAAGAAAGAAAATCAAGCTTCTTATTGTTTCTTTTGTGGTATACTTGGACATATGAAGAAGGAATATACTAAGTATCAAGCTTGGCGTGCAAAGAAAGGTTTATTTCCTAATTTTGTTTGTTCACAGGTTAATTTAGCTTCTGTGCCAATACACACTTGGTGGCTAGATTCTGGTGCTACTACACACATAAGTGTGTCAATGTAGGGTTGCCTCAATTGCCGAAAGTCAAATGATGCTAAAAGATTCATCTATGTGGGTGATGGCAAATCAGTTGTAGTTGAAGCAATAGGGATTTTTAGATTATTATTGAAGACAAGATATTATTTAGATTTGAAAGAGACATGTAGTACCGTCTTTTAGAAGGAATTTGATTTCTATTTCTATATTGGACAAATTTGGTTCCTCTTGTTCATTTAGAAATAATATGTTTAGTCTTTTTTTAAATTCAAATATTGTGGGTATGGAATCTATATTTACTTCATACTATTGCATCTTTTAATAAAACTTTACATGTGGATTTACGTGGTACGAAAGAAAATTAACTAATGAGATTTTTGCTTAACTCTAGCATAAGTGTTTAGGACACATTTCTAAATAAAGAAGTGAACGACTTATTTCAAATGGAATTCCTGATTCTCTTAATTTATCAGATTTTCAAGTCTATGCTGAGTGTATTAAGGGAAAATAAACAAATATAATAAGACTAGGTGCCAATAGATCTTCAACCGTCTTAGAACTAATACGTACAGACATTTGTGAGTCACTTCCTATGGCTTCTTCGAATGGTCAACAATATTTTATTGCGTTCATAAATAATTATTCTCATTATGGTTGGACGTAGTTTAAGGTATATAAGGCTCAAATTGAGAACCAACTTGATAATTAATGGCTATCAGATTTGACCGCGGTGGTGAATATTATTGTAGATATGATGGATCAGGTGAACAACATCCAGGACCATTTGCCAAAATCCTAGATGAGTGCGGAATCATTCCACAATATGCAATGCTAGGTATTCTAGCATGAATGATGTTGCTGAGAGACGAAACTGAACATTAAAAGACATGGTGAGAAGTTTGATTGCTCATACTACTTTACCTAATTCACTCTGGGGTGAGGCGGTAAAGACAACAACATATCTTCTTAATAGAGTACCAACAAAGACAACAGTTAAGACCCCTTATGAATTATGGACGAGAAAAAAACCTAGTATTAAGCATTTACACATTTGAGGTCGTCTAGCTAAGGCCAGGTCTTATAGGCCAAACAAAAGAAAACTGGACTTAAGAACAGTTAGCAGCTATTTTTGTGGATACTTTGAACGGTCTAGAGGGTATAAGTTTTATGATCATACGACAAGGTCATTCTTTGAGACGGGAAATGCTTATTTCTTTGAAGATGTTGAGTTTGAGAGGGAAATGAAGTTAGAGGCTTTGTCTTTGATGAAGAATTTGTTTCTCTTCCCACGATTGTTCTTAACAATAATCAGGTTCATATTCCTAGTATTGTTTAAGAAACAATACCAAAATTACCGGACAATGTCGAGAATCTCCCTCATCAAGCTTTACCTGAAGAGCAAACTCAACAACTTCAAGAGTAAATGCCATTTTGGAGATCCATAAGGTTAAAAAGAAATGCATTTTTAAATGATTATATCATCTTGCTTCAAGAACATGAGGATAACATTAGAATGGTGGAAGATAATCCAATCAGCTTTCATCAATCCATGAAAAGTTCTAATTCTCAAAAGTGGATTGCTACCATAAATGAAGAGATAAAATCCATGAAAACTAATGATGTTTAGGATCTCATTCCATTGCCTGAAGGTGCGAAACTTATTAGTTGTAAATGGATATTTAAAACAAAGAGGGATTCAAAAGGTGATGTAGAAAGATATAAGGCTCGTCTTTCTACAAAGGGTTTTACTCAAAAGAAGGCATCGATTACAATTAGATTTTCTCTCTAGTTTCATCGAAGGACACATTTAGAATAATTATGGCATTAGTGGCACATTTTGATCTTAAGTTTCCTTAGATGGATGTAAAGGCTGCGTTTCTAAATAGTGACATTGATGAAATAATTTATATGGTTCAACCAGAAAACTTTATATTGGGAGATTCAAATAATATGGTTTGCAAATAAAAGAAATCTATTTATGGACTTAAGCAGGCTTCTCATCAATAGCATCACAAGTTTCATCAAGTTATTCTCTCGTTCGGTTTTGAAATGAATGTGATTAATGATAATATATACCATAAGTTTAGTGGGAGTAAGTATATTTTTCTGGTTTTATATGTTGTTGATAAGTTATATTCTCTCGTTCGGTTTTGAGATGAATGTGATTAATGATAATATATACCATAAGTTTAGTGGGAGTAAGTATATTTTTCTGGTTTTATATGTTGATGATATATTGCTTACCAGCAATGATATATATTTTTTGCACAAAACCAAACGATTTTTATTAAAGGAATTTGAAATGAAAGATCTTGGAAATGCGTCTTTTGTATTAGGAATTCAAATACAGTGAGAACACTCTCAATGTATACTCAGATTATCACGAAAGGCCTATATATAAAAAGTACTTATGAGATTTAGCATGCAAGGTTATAAACCAGGAGATACCCCTGTTTCTAAAGGAGACAAATTCAGTCTTAATCAATGCCTTAAAAATGATAAAGAATGAAAGGAAATGAAAAAGATTTCCTATGCTTTTGCAGTGGGAAGTCTTATGTGTGCTCAAGTATATACGCGTCCAGATATTACGTATATGGTTGGAATATAGCGGCCAAAAGAGTCATGAG